>DWTO01001527.1:0-16033 GCA_018244755.1 Jemadia pseudognetus
CCTCTTCGGGGATTACAGGCGTGAAGTTACTTTTTTTTTTTTCTGCAAAGTACACAGGTAATGTTGCATAACGCTTTTATGTCGAATCCATATTAATTAAATACTAAAATCATACAGTATCTACAGTTTATCTGATACGTTGTCAGTTTTAATGTTTCATAAGAAATAACTTTCTTCGTATATTAAAGAGTAAATCCGATGTCACTCAGCTCATGCGGATATATTTAATTTGTTCATGTAATCGTTTAATCAATACGTAAGACTGGCTGTCGAGATGTCGTGTATGTTGTTATCTGTGGTCCTGTTAATTTGGCACTGATCGGTTCACCATTTAATTTTACGGCTCCGTGATTGCTAATTGCAAATTTTATGATCACTAGCTTCGGACATTACGTTAGTTCCAATCATTATCATTAAAGAGTTAATTAAGCTTGTATCAAGTTATTAGGTTTTACTGAAGGCGCACTTTATTCTGTGAAAGGTGCTGCTACAAAAACTTAAACAGATTATACATAGATGGAATCGTGGCAAGATCTTAGTTCTTAACTTTTATTTATATAAATTTGGTATAATTTACAAGGTACGCAGCTTGCGCAAGGGTTCGCTTATAATGAAACTGAATCGAAAATATTCTTTTAGTGTAGTATGTACATAAATCTATCAAACCATTAAAGATGGATTCCTATTCTTGCATCGACATTCAAAGTAACATTTTTAGAATTTTATCAAGTATGATGTTTGATATTCGAACATCAAAATTTTAAATGTACCTTTTTAATTGGTAGAACTCTATTTAGATAGTTACGTTCGTATTCCTAAGAATTTAAGCTTTTAGGGAATAGATTATATAGTACACTCCTCTGCCTACCTCTACGGGGATTACAAGCGTGATTGTAACGTACTTATTAATTTTAAAAAAACCGACAATATTTTTGCATACTTTCACGTCATTCGTTCCAATTATATTAAGTTACATATTCGTTATAATTCTTATTTAATCGAACGAGAGTGAAAGTGACTTCGGATCGTGTTCTCGCACACGCGCGGTGACGCCATGTGGCTTGTATTGGAGTACACACAATATCATTATCAGATGATTTGGTGTGAATGATAGTAATGACCTGTGATGGAAAATTTTTATTGTTGATTTAAACTTAGGTATTGTTGCTTATAGTAAATTCTAATTGGATTTTTTTATATGGTTTTGATCAATACTCAATATTGAACGGAAAATTTGCAGCATGTTTGTAATTTACAAACTCGATTATGGGCTTTTATCAAAAGTTTAAAAAGTGGTTCAACTCTTGTGCTGTAGAGTTGGGCACGAAAGCTTCTAACATCAACTCGGCGGATAATTCTTATTCAAGAGCCTTAAGGGTAGTAAGCAAAAACCTTAATAGAATGACAATCCTAATCCTAGATATATCTATATAAATAAACGTCTATAATCCCCTAAAATCCCATAGAACTCAACCGGGTTCTTGTCGATCGGTACCTAGACGCGCCCGTCGTCACTCTACCAACGAAGCAGATATACCTATAATTAAAAAAAACAAAAATACTTAAATTCTTAGACTTAATATCATTCACATTCTTTAGACGTACTTACATTGCTAGGCTTAAATGTCAATTGAGCAGTATTTATATGGATTTATGTAGGTAGGTACCTACTGTTTTTTTTACACTCAATTTTAAACCGAGACGGAAGTGCATTGTGTAGACAGAATGCAATTTATATAGTACTTGTTCGTTTGATATTTGACTGCGCCATTTATTGTACCTGAGAATACGGTCGGTTCGACACAAAAACGCAACTTTTTCAAAGTTGAATAGCGCTGCCCAACCAGAGACCGGCGGTCCGATTTAGCGGTGACTTATCCAGGGCTAACGAGAGTTCCACATTTCAAAGTCATCATAATATCACAATTAGGTGTATTAAATGTTGAATTCGTCAAATACTAGTGGGGATATGACTACGCGGATATGTTTGTGACAATATACAACGCCATTCCTACGTTTTACCAGTTATTTTTACTTCACACTATGGTGTGGTATGGGTGAGCCTATAGACATACACCGGGCACAAATCCGGACGCCGAGCCACTACTAGCAAATTCAAGTTAGAAAAATTGGGATTAGAACCCAGGACCTCTCTCGTTTGGCAGCAGCGCTAGCAAGCAACACGACCAACGAGGCAGTCTATGTAATATACATGTAACAAAATTACCATTTGATTGTTTACGAGCAACATGTACATGTAAAGGTTAGGTTAGGAACAAAAGTTCGCTTCATTTGAAAGTCAAGCAATATCATACATAATATACCGTTTTGTTCGACGAGGAGCTGCTCGAGCTATCGTATCGGTGTGCGATCTTTTTTCACAAACTTAATAGTCACTGCCTACTTAAGTTCACTTGTAACTTTCTTTTATTTGACTGACCCGTTGGTGCAGTGGTTAGTGGATCTTAATGTTGCGCCGGGGGTAGTTGGTTCGATTCCCACTGTAAATAAATATTCGTGATAGGCACAAGTTCCTATTTGTTCTGTCTGGGTGTAAAAAAAAACTATGGGTTTTTTAATAGCTTCACGATATATTCCATGGTGGGACGTGTTACATAAGTGGTGGGATATGGAAGTGTAGGTACTGCACTCTTCTGCTTACCGCTTAGGGGACATATAGGCGTGATGTTACCTTATCCTGATTTTTTAACTGGTAATAAATGTGAAAATGATGTTCGGTATTAATTATGTTTCACAATCCTTAAGTTAACGAGTTTTTTAACTATGTATTAATATATTGCATCGCAATAACGCCCTCAATCTGTTGTCTCTACAAACGCTACAAACGATGATAATTATAAAAGATAGATATAAGAATTAGTGAATCGTACATAAAAAAATGCACAATTTATTTGTAGTTTAGTTCACTAATGGGCTATAATATTTCACTTGTATTTTATTATTCCACTAGACTCATTTTGTATTCTGATATCTTTTTATTCTTTATGTTTTTTGAAATTAATTATCTATACCCGTGTCATATAATGGACTTGATATAATATTCCGGCTATGTGCGATACAAAGTAGGTAATAATAACGCCATGTCCTTATTTCAGCTCGTGGTCATCTTAAAGTTCGACACGGGGGTTGTCGTCCTCAGATACCCTATCCGCACTTGCAAAAAATGTTAGCGTTAGGCATTCAAATTGTACCAAAATCGCGGTGCGGTCGAGAACCTTTAATGAACTGTTTCCTTGTGACAAATCAATGTGCCTGTGTGTGTATGTATGTTTGTGTGTGTATTTTTTTATATTTTATCTTTTGCCGGAGGGCACCGCACGCCGTCCATGTACCTGGGCAAATCTGATACAACCTTCGGTGATATTTCGTCACATGAGGCCGGTCAGTGACCTTAAAAACTGAATTATTCATCGCTGTCTATAATTTTGCAATTTATTCAAGTCGCACCTACAAGGATCTGACGTTATTAAGCAGGTATCTGCTTGGGCGCCCGCTCGCTTCATGCAATGAACACTTTTTTTCGTGATCTCCTACAAGCGAATAGGTAATACCATACCGCCTTTCGTTACTTTATTTGTACCGAATTGTACGTTTCCATTTGCGTCTATCGCATTGTTATCGCGTGATTTCGTTTCCGTATAGGGAATAGGGGAATGACGGCGTGACGGATTTTTGAGCCTCTTCTTATTCAAATTAACGCATCGCCTTGGGTTCTAATGCGACGTGACCAAAAAGTAGCGCGCGATGTGGGAATCTGATGAAGACATTTAAATTTGGAACATCCCGAAGTCGTTACTTTTCTGATATTTCAACCAATTTGTAGTTGGTTAAAAACTGCGCTGGCTATGGGAAATATTGTAATGTTCCAACATGGTACAATATATCATTTAATACATATAAAACGATTGCACTGTGTTTAATTACGTTCAGTCAAGAATACAAAAAACTTTCCTCCAATTGGATAATGTAACCAACATTAACAAATTTGCGTAAAATATATTGACTGCTTTGTAGGTCGTGTTGGTTGCAAGTGCGACTGCCGATCGGGAGGTCCCGGGTTCGATTCCCGGGTCGAACACTACAATTTCTAATTTAGATTTTCTAGTAGTGGCTCGGAATCTGGATATGTGCTCGATGCATGGCAATAGGTTCACCACCTATTCCATAGTGGGACGTAAACGTAACCGGTGAAACGTGGGAATGGTCCGCATTCCTGTGCCTACCTCTTCGGGGTTCACAAGCGTAAAGTTACGTTTATATTAATGTTAAATGGTAACATAACATAATTTCAAGCCATTATCTCTTTGAAGGGATAAGTAGGAAAATATTATACCAACGATTCAGCAATTACCTTATACGTCTCACCATAGAATAGGAGGTGAGTCTATTGTCATACTCTGGGGACGAATGCAGACTCCGCGTTAATTTTGGAAATTTCGAGAAAATCTGACTGTCCAACCCGGGGATTGAACTCATGAGTTTTGATCTCCAGTCACGCTCGCGACCGCTCCATCGGCGTGGTATTCAAGTATATTAAATGGTTTTTTTATATAAACAATATTATTTTAAAATAAACTACTCTATCTTATATCATATCTTTAATAACTTGATTGAACATAACTTGATTGCCTCATTGGTCGTGTTGGTTGCAAGCGCAAATGCCGATCAGAAGGTCGGACACTATTGGATTTTTCTAATTTAGACTTTCTAGTAGTGGCTCGGAATCTCGATGTGGTGTATGGCAATACACTCACCAACTATTACCTAGTAGGACGTAAATTGTCAGACGTGGGAGCAAACTATATTCCTCTGCCTACCTCTTCGGGGATTACTAGCGTGATGTTACGTTATATTAGTCCATTCGTTATTCCTAATGTCGCAACTAATGTTCAATAGTCAAATCGATTTCAAATAATTGTGAACCACCACTTGTAGGGCAATTAATTTGCTTAAGAAATAAACAAGCTTGGTGAACATCGGTAACTATTATTTGAATGACGGTTGATCCAACATAATCCCTTGATTATATGTACCCCAAGATATCGTACAGAAAAACAAACAGTATTTGTTATTTTCGGTACGCAATCTTATGGAAACATTATTTAAATTAAAACAGCATCGTATCTCTTAATATTCCAAAGCATTTTGTATTTTACGTACGCTTTGAGGCCTCTCACATATTCGAGAATGAGATCGGTAAACGCGCCCATGAAACACACAAACATGTTGACATATTATAATGTTAATTGCGTACGTACATAATATATTAATAAACATATTACTATCGATCTTGTCGGATATGAGAAGTTATTAATTATAATATTGTTTGGCGCCAAAATTCCGCGCAAAAACGCGCTCGACCGACCATGACTCTTGACGCAAAAAAATTACTGATCGAGTGGAATAGACGATAACAATCTGCAAATATTAAAAGCATTAAATTAAATATACCGACGCTCTATCAATAATATAAATTGATCGCATCGCATTCCAACAAAGAACTTGTAATAGGCAGCGTTTTGCTTCATTTTTGACACTAGCGAACAAAGGGCAAAAAAATACACAACGGTCTGACCGCTTGTTTTTTGGTCCAAATCCAAATTGCATCTCCTTTATTTGATAACCTTCATCACGCGGAAGAGCTCAAAGTTTTTTTATCAACAGTGGTATCGATAACTTACTATAAATTCTTCACTTCAGTTTTTGAACGATTAATTCACAGCTTATGTTTGATGTTTAGTTGCAGTTAAATTTATTCTGCTTTTTGATTGTTATTAATTTTAAAGTACAATTTCGATTCCTATCAAATCAAATTCAAATCGTTTATACAAAATTCTACTTGCATTTAGTCTGTAACTCATAGCGTCATCTATCTAGAGTCAGATTTCCTAGTTTTTTTTACTTTTAAGAGCTTTGTTTTTTACTGAAAGTATGCTTTGTATATGTATATATGCATATAATATAAATAATTTTAAATTTGCTCAAATAAATTACTAGGTACTACTGCATGCAATTACTAGGTCAATCACAGTCTTTAAAAAAAATCTCTTCTGCTTTTCACTGAGTTGCTATTCAATATTAGAGTTAGTAGTATGTGTTATCAAACTGATACTTCTGACCTAGATTAGGCAGGTAAAATTAAGTAAGTGTAGAAAAGAAATTTATCAATGGCTTTTCGAAACAAAAATCTATATTAAATAATTAAACACATAATGTCCAATCTAACATTCAGAAGCTGTCCACTTTTGGGCTGACATATTTATTATCTCCTTTCAGTTTTCCCTCAGCAATTTGTCTGTCGCGTTCCCGTCTCATTGCCTGTAAATGAAACGGTGAAATAAAATATATTTAATCAGAAATCATTGTGTACAAGTGTTAGGATCTTAAAATAAATAATGATCTCTGTATGATGGATGTGTACAGTATTTCATGACAACTTCTGAAATCTATAAAATACTATTACTGGAATAGCACAAGACAATTAACTGTATCATTTTCAATGTTATTAAATATAATGTGTATTACCGACAACACATTGAGTTTAAAGTAATGTAAATTTGTGTTAGATCTCAAATTGATTTTTATCTGAAATAGAAGCTATATTGGAATATTTGGCTCCTGTTCTGGTTTTGGTCAAACCCGAACTTAAATAAATTCAAATAAGTTATCGGATCTGCAACAGATGTGACGAGCAGACTACCTCTTCAGCTTGTTGCTCCATTAGGCTATGTCAATAACTTTGGTACTTTATAGGATCACCTTGTTTATTTTGTATTCTGGAATGGAGACCACACCTTAGCAAACATAGCATAGGACACCTCTGCTTAGGTGGAATGATGATATATACAAAGTGGCTAGTAGTGGTAGGAAGCAAAGAACTGAAAATAGAGCTCAGTGGTGAGCTATTGGAGATGCCTATGTCCAGCAGTGGAGAAATATAGGCTGATGATGATGATGGTTGAAACTGATCTAGGCCAAAATAGGGTAAAACATTCAGAGCGTAATTAACAATTTGACATTAGTTACTCTGATTCCCATCACTTCAATTACTTTCTTATAAATAGAAAGCACAGATAAACTGAATAAGTATGTTGTCAATTATAAAGGGAAAACATTAATGGAAGAAAATTTTAATACTCAATACTGAGACAATGTAATATGTGATTATATATTCTTATATTGACTGTTGTACTTATTTCAAAACAAGGATTAGTGATTTTAATACCATATATATAATATAACAGCACTGGTATATCTGGCTCTTCTACTTAAGGATGCCTACTTATATGTAGTCAATGATTTTGATTGGATGTATGATTAGCTTATATTAGAAAACAATTTAAACAAGGTTAATACACTACAATACTATTTTCGAGCCTAAACGATAAACAGTATTATTATTATTAGTATACCATCACGCCAGGTCCCTTGCAGGTTAGACAGAGTGCACCAGTAAAAACAATATTTTATAATTATACTAACCAGAAATCTCTTATACTGTTTAGACTTGGTCTGACACTCATGATAGTCATCAAACAAGTAAGCACACTTCACCCGGCCGCGGTCAAGCCCGTACGCCTCCAGACAATCCATGTAGCGTATCTCCTGTTTTTGGCAGCTGCCCAGCATCTGGTGCGAAATCATCCCGCCCGTAATGTCGGTGAACGGCGAACGCAAGAATGGAGATATAGACATGGTTCTGCAGAAAAGTGATCAATGTGTAGGTTATATCATTATTGAGTAGTAAATACAACATTAAGTTCTAATTTAACATTGATTGCTTGAATTACAGAAATCGTTCGAGATTTTTAATTTGTTTTTGTGGAAGTCTAGGTTATAATTACGTAAACAAATAAGAAGATTTTGTTAGGAGTTTGGGGGGCCTTTATGAAACAAAACAGTATTTATTTTCGCCTTGTGTAAGTATTTAGTTGCATTTTTACCTGGATATATGCAATGCAGTAAATCAAAATTTCGTTATATTATTTGCTTGCTACTGTCAACTTAACTTGACACTGACTTGACTGAAAGATGACATTTATTGTAATTGTTGGTCCTAGGCCTAGTAGTATTAAAATTAAAACCTACGTTATATTTTTCCGGCTATATTAAAAAGTTGAAAAGGTTCTGTTGCGATTTAAAAAAAAACGTAACTTCACGCCTGTAATCCCCGAGTAATCTGTAATCCTGTTGCGATTTAACTCGTTATTTATACAATAAACAATATTTAAGTTCTGGCTATATACATAAGAAATGAGCAAGATGTGTCTATAAAAAATAACTAATCAGTGGATATTATCATCAAAATTTTATTTTGCTGAGTATGGTGGTGTTGGTGCGAAAGTTACTAAGTTAGAACTAGAATTTAAATTTTACGCTTGGAGTACTATATAATTATATTCAGCTTAGTTAATTTATTTTAAAAACAAGCGTATAGGTACATTTTTTTTTTCATAATATGACAATAAATTGATAATTTTTAAGAGTAGTGTTGTTGCCTACCGTAACTTGTTCTTGTTGTCACTGTCAAAGAAAATCGTCGTTTTGTTCCACTGCTCGCTTAGGGATGGCGATTTTTTCCAAAAAAGATCGATTTTTAAATCGATTCGTATCAAAGTATAATAAATCGATACACAAAAAATCGAAATAAAAAGAATCGTTTTTTCAAAATTCGATCTTTTTCCGATTTGCTTATGGAGTCTATGTTTTCAATACAAATACAAACCCATTTACTAATTAAAGAGTTTTTACTACTAAATCAAAGTAACAGGTATTAACAAAGATATTTATTTCAGTCAGGTCCATTAAAAAGTTAAAAAATTATGTAGTTTACCAGCTGACCTGGTGTACTCCATACCGCCTTTTCAAGGTATTTCCTTTTTTCTAAAACCTATACCAGACAAAGTTACTAAAGACATCAATGCTCAATCTCAACAGGCGACCTCCTCCTCCCCCTCCGACTCGCTCACCCTTTCACTTTCACTCTGCGTCAGACAGAAGAACTCTAATTTGACACTCTAATTTATAAATATTTTGTTCATAAATTCAGTTTTACGAGCACAAAGTACACACTTCTTTGAAACATAAGCCCCGAGCAACTGACTACATGAATCATCATTATCATCATCAGCCTATCTCAGAGAAAATTGTCATTTCTTTGCATGTGTTGAGTAGTACATTCAACTAATTGTAAATAATTTTATGTTTGTATTGAAAGAGAAAAAATCGAATTTCGATTTTAGAGGGTGAAATATTGATTCAATGGATGGATTCAAAACACCGGATCGATTTAAAAATCGATCTTTTTGGTCTACAAAATCGATTCTTCGCTTAATCGATCTCAGATCGCCATGCCTATCAGCTGACAGCTCACTGCTGGTGATTGTTCTATCATAGAAAATAATATATATGTCGGTTTATTGGACATCAGAGCTTTAGCAAAATAAATTACAGAATATATAAAAAGCTCCAGTCATGGAACAGTGGATAACAGAAGGCTTATCAAAGATTTTGGAGTTCGAAGTTCCCGGTGATTTAATAAAGTATGTTACAAAAATTACCTATCAGTTTATTAGTAATTATACACGATAAAACTAACAAATGTTATATAGCCCTCATCAATCATACAAAAAATTGCAGGTATATTCAGTCAATAGAAAATGAACGAGATCTAAACGAGTATATGAAAACCTTATTAAATTTTGATAATCCGCAGCATAAGAATTTTTTCTTAGAGCTGGCTAAAAAGAAATTTCCCAATAAAGGTATGCTAAAATTGCAATTATATTGTATTACATAATACTACGCAAATATTCATTTATGCTTTTGCTTTATTTTATGTACATTATTCTATATCAAGTCAAAATCACTTTAAATATATTTAGTAAAAAGCTTAGTAGTAGTTGGCAATGGTATTCATTACTGCTTAAATTGATTTCTAATAATTAGTAATAGATATTATTCCATTTTTCGTCCATATTTATTTTTACAAGAAACACTGATTTTCTTATAATTCTTCACAGGCAATTCAGTTCCTAAGCAGCAAAAAAAGAAAATATCCAAAGTCAAACAGCAGCAGGACTTTGTTAGCTCAGAAGTCCAGCCAAGTCCCAGCGCTGAAGATGTCAAACCAAAAAAGAAAACTAAATATGTCAATTTATATTCTCAGGAAGGGAAGAATGCTCAAGTTGTTTTGTTAAAAGGTATTTTGTATGAGCTTACAAATATAAATATAATTGTAGCAGTGATAGCCTAGTGGTTTGAAATTCGAGCTCTCACTCCAATAGACCGAGTTCAAACCCTAGTGTGCACCTCTTAAAATATGTGCATTTTGAGTTTAAATATCACTTGCTATTGGATTTGTTTCCGGTGTATGGCAATATGCTCACCATCTATTCCATAGTGGGGCGTAAATGTAACTGGTGAAACGTGGGAGTGTACTACACTCTGCCTACCTCTTCGGGGATTACAGGCATGATGTTATGTCTTACAAATATTCTTTATAAATATCAATTTAGCATTGTTCTTATATCTGCATATATATACTGACATATTAAGAAAAATTTTGGTATCTCTTAAAGTAAATTGTCTGTATAAATGTCTGAGATTTGATGTAGCTAAAGTTTATATTGAGCGGATGAAAGCATTTGAAGTATGTTAATATCCTTTAAGTTTGGCAACTGATCTAACTACATTGGTGTATTGACAATTTCTTGAACCACATATGTATATATCATTTATGAAATATAACATAAAACTTGTAACCCCTGAAGAGGTAGGCGGAGAAGTGTAGTACATTCCCAAAATTCCCATATTTCACCAGGCTCACTACTAGAAAATCTAAGTTAGGTAAATCCAATAATACCCAACCCATGATTTGCACCCAGGACCTTTTTATCAACAGTCATACTTACAACAACTTGACCAACAGGGTAGTACTTATGAAAATGTATCAAATTGTGCGATATTCAAGAATAAGTTGATTATTCAAAGTGGGTCACCTTGGAGGGCAGAATGATAGTTTGTAGTTATACACCAAATTTGTTTAACTGCACAGGTAGACACCACTGTGATTGTCAGGCCTCAAAGCATGAACTTATCAACAACTGCTTGCAGTGTGGTCGCATTGTTTGTAAGCAGGAAGGCTCAGGGCCATGTCTATTTTGTGGGTATCTAGTAAGTATTCCTTTACATCATGCTGTTAATATTGTTCTTGTCAATGATTCTTCTTATTCTATTAAAGTTTCATCAATTTGAGGAGTACAAAAGAGTATATTTTAAATAATTTCATTTGGGTTGCCCCATTGGGTGTTTTTTGCTTGTTTCTTTGTTTGGGTCAAATCTAGTAGATGACATTTTATTTTTATTTTAGGTGTGCACTCCTGAGGAGCAAAGAGAGATCAATGCTAAAACAAAAGCAAGTAACAAGTTGATGGAGTCTTTGATGGAGAAGAGCAGGCCGGTAGGCTGGGAAGCTGCCATCTCAGACAGGAACAGGTTACTGGAGTATGATCGTACCAGGTTTGTTTAAGTCATTCCTCAATCACACAACCAATTGTATGTTACAATTAAACAAACTTAAATAGAGGTAATTCAATGAAACTATATCATATAGGAATCAATTTGTACAGCAATGTTCGATAATATATGTGTGACATAGAAATAGTAATATGAAATTAAAAATAGAAACAAGCATAACTGATAGTACATACTTATGATGTATGATGATATATTAAAGATACCAAGAGTATTCCCTAGTTTATCTTGTCCATTGCAGTGAGCGTCGCACCAGGGTGACCGATGACGACAGTGACTACTTCAGCGCCAACAGTGTGTGGCTCAGCGCCCCTGAGAAGGAGAAACTGCAAAAATACCAGCAGTCACTGCATGACAAGAAACATGCATCTAGACTTAACAAGAAGATGACATTTGACTTTGCTGGTTAGTCAGTTTGAATTCTTATTTGGTTAATATATTATAATAATATATTAAGACTTTAGAGTTTCATGGAATGTATATTTTCTATTAACTTTGTACCACATGTTTGATACATGTTGCTACCTCTAATTTGCAATTCCTGCTTTGTCTACTGACCACACCAATCAAATCGATTATTAATCACTTGGCAATATTTGGAAGAATGAACAGATATTTCTCTGTTCATTACACAGTGTCACAATTATTCTTGATATGTTATGATGGTCCACTTTCATTTGTATATTCTACAATTTTATTTCATGTTGAAGAAATGTTCATGACCCTGAATTAAACTGCTATGCATCATCATGAAATTCATGTTATAGGTCGACAGGTAGTAGAGGACAAGACAATAGAACATGAAGTGGATGTGGAGCACATCCACGAGATAACGAGTGGTGGGGTCACTCGTGGTGAACACTTCTTGAAACCCGACTTGCTGGCGGCCGCGTCCTATGACAGGGATGTTGCTCCGGGAGTTAACGCCCCACTTTTGCAGGTAAAACCTATTAACATTTCTCTGGACTATATTATATTACAGTACGTTATATCAATCGTTGTCAAATAAATAAAACCTTCTTACATCATACTTTTATTGAGTTTTACCATCACTAGTTTTATTTTCAGAAATTTATATACATGTAAAAATTATTTCAGTTTGACGAGTCAGTAGACAGGCAAAGCTATGCATCCGTAAGCAGACCCTTACCGGAGCATTCGACGTCCAGGATCCAAGATCCCGAATTGCAAGAAATGAGCGACACTGGCAAGTGCCTCTCCATGCATCAGCCGTGGGCATCGTTGCTTGTGGAAGGGATCAAAATGTCAGTACTATAGCTCTTTTATCAGATTCTAATTTTATTCACTAACAATAAGTGAATCTAAATCCACCATTGCTCATTTGTCAACATATCGAAACTACAGAAAACTTGGAATTTTTTCAATTTTTTACTCTTTTAATCTTCTTCATTTCTTCTTTAAGAAGAAGGTGAATAATGTAAATTAAAACACCACAATTTGCATAATTAGGGAATTACTAAACTTCAACCTTCTTCATTGAGGAAATACAGGTGTAGTGTTATTCTGTTTATTATAGTTTTTTTGTATGTGAGCAGGCACGAGGGCCGCACGTGGTACACGAGCCACCGCGGCCGGCTGTGGATCGCGGCTACGGTGAAGCCGCCCGACCAGGCCGTGGTGCGCGCGCTCGAGAACCAGTACAGGGTCCTGTATCCCAGTATGTATGGTTCTCTTTACTATGGTTATCAACTTACATTGTGTGCTAAAATATTTCTATATTGCATTCTGTACAAATTCTTACTATTATAGTCTTTAAATATTAAACTGAGTGCTAATATTATATCCCAATGTGCAAAAATGCTTTCTATAGTTTTAGAAGATTAAATTGAGCACTAAGTAGTTACTTTACTATAGTTTACGACTATTAATCTGGGTGGTAAGTTTTTGTATGTTACATTAGAGGCAAGCTGGTGTACAGGCCTGTACATGATTTAGAATATTTATATCATAACCATATGGTTGTTTAAACATATTATTGTGACATCTCGAAACACAACTTTCTAATAGCAAATTACGCTGTTTGTGCTGTAGTAACCCGACACTTGATAAATATTCATTCGTGTATAGTTTTTCTAAATGTATTGATGTATTCATTTTGTAATAGTATCAGTCAAATATTCTTGTTCAACAGAAAGTATTGACCTATATTTGAATTGAAGTTATGTCCTCCAGTTCATAGGTATAGGTCATATCGGTCAGAAAGTTCAATAGGTATTGTGGTAGCAGCCATCTGAAGATTCCTTTGTGCCACCAATACTCCTGCTTCATTGACTATAAACATGTTTTCAAATATTTTTTCTATGGTTCATAAATGTAATATGACAGGTAAACACACCAGAGATGGGGCATGGGGTAACATATCTATGACTGTTATTTGGACTGTTAAAGATTGGATCCTGGGTTTTAGTATGGCAGACTAATTGTCAGACAGGCCGGCAATTTTAGTGTCATGAAGTTCTTACTACATAATAGAAAAACTTGAAATGCACCTCAAAACACCCTGAAAATGCCCATTCACTTAGTTTAGAAAAATACATTGTATTTTTAATATATAATTGTTACTATTTTGGAATAGTAAGAGAAACATTTAATGATATTATTACATTGTTGTTACAGATAAACAATTCCAATTTCCAACCTTCTACCCCACTGGCTGTTTGCTGGGTTGTGTCAATGTAGACAACTGTTTGCCTCAAGAGGAGTATGCGAAAATGTAATTGAATACTAATTTTTAATCACATAAATTAAATATGTATGTATATTATGAAAAAATCTATCCTAATTTATAACAATTTCAAATGTAACATTATCTAATTCTTATGTATCTCTTCATTTTTGTCTCATTTTCTTTTAATTTTTCTCAACTAACATATAAATATTTACTTCAAGTTTTGATTATATGGGAATAAAAAAAAATCTCATTTTCTTTTCTTAGCTAAGTGTGATTGTGCGACATGTTGAAAATGTGGTTAGTATAAGTTTTTTTTTCACAAATAGTCCACATCTGAATGTAAAATAAATTATAGAACAATAACTTTTATAAGATTGAACACTGTATATTAAATTATTTTGTCTGTACTATGCTCATTAAAAAATAGATTTTTACTCAAGTCTTATCCCACAGTTTCAATCTTGATATTCTTTTCTATGTGTTTGTAATGGAAGACAAATGGTCTTTGGTTTTATCAGCTGCTTAATTTTACACAGATATCCCGACGGTGAAAGTGACAGTCCCTACGTGTTCATTTGTTCCAATGCTACCAGTTTGAGAATACGTTTTCCAGTGAAAGGGCAACATAAAATTTGTAAGTAGCATATGAAATAGTTATATGTGGGTTTAATAACATAACATCACGCCTGTAATCCCCGAAGAGGTAGGCAAAGAAGTTCCATGTTTCACAAGTTACGTTTAGCTCCCTCTATCGAATAGTGGTGCGTCTTTTGCCATACACCAGGCACAATAAGTTAAAGAGTGCCCAATCCCGGAAATGGACCCAAGACTGCTCGACCGACAGTCACACTTAATTTTTCTTCATGTTTATCTTTTATTTATCTACATATTTATTTTCATATTTGTTTATTTATGACTTTTTTATTGTATTCATTGTTTTGCTTTTCAGACAGTCTCGACAAAACTATACATCAAGCAGCTGTGAAATGTATTCAAAAAATGGCTAAAATAAACGCGGAGGAGGCTAACGCTGGATAATAAAAGTTTTCTATTTTTTTTCATAGTTTAATGATGTGTTGAATAAAATTCTGCATAAATTAAGAAATCGTTTATTTACACTTTAAAACCTAAAGTCCGTTATAAATATTTAAGATCATTCACACACACATTTTCACTTGATGCACACTAAGGGAGCGTAAACAGTCCCAGATACTTAAATTGATTAATACTAATCCTATCACTTCTGTAAGGATATGTTGTATAAACTTAAGTCTATGAGTACCGATGTACATGAGAACACACAAAAAGATCTACATGATGACCAAAAAAGGAAAGTGCCGGTGAAGTCTTGAAACCTCTCCAGTAATCTCCAAACCTGGTCATAAGTAATGATGTTACATCAAATCTTAGAAATGAAAGTCGCTTTGGCAGTAGAAAAGATTTGGTTTAGCGATATAAACTATGATAGGAACGTTATGATTCCTTCTTTTGGTTCAGTTGTGGAAAGAAAGCTTCTATAGGAAGGATGGGATCGTCAGTAGCTATCGTGAAGTAATTAGGTATTCGCCTACTGTTCGCCGAGACGGTCTTAAACATCCCCGGAGTGTTATAGTCCTTGCTCGCTGCTAGCGTCAAATCTGAAACTCGCTTCGAATGTTCAAAGATATGTTCCATGTGGTCTTGGTGTTTCTTGTCTGCTATTTTCATTATAGCGCTCTCTGACTTCGTTCTCTCCGATGTTAAATCGCTTCTGTGGTCGTAGTTACCTGAAGTTTCAGTTACTGT
>DWTO01001528.1:0-16032 GCA_018244755.1 Jemadia pseudognetus
ACGTAAACGTAACATTAAGCCTCTAATCCCCGAGGAGGTGGGCAGAGGAATGTAGAACACTCTCATGTTTCACCAGATACGTTTACGTGCCACTAAAAAAACTTACTAAAAATAGTAAACCCTTGCTTATACAGTACTCTTTGACTCAATGTTAATATAAATATGAAATTATTAATTAAGAAAATTTATTTTATACACCATTTTTTCATGATCGACTCGATTGACTGGCAGGAAATATCAATTAGCATTAAGTCCGGCCTTTGTTAGAACAACAAGGAATTAATAAATAAATATGTAAAGATACCGGATAACCAAAAAATTGATAATAAATTTTAATAAAGATCAGTATATTTTTGCAGTGTAACTAAACTCTGTGTCAAACTAACCCTTCCTTCATCATGTACAAATCTCTACCCATTTCTTTATTTCACTTATATCACATGTTCGTTCTCATGATCGTTTGAATCCCTACTCCTTGCGTCGATTCCCCTTTCTGCGGGTCATGACCTCATCATAGGATCTCCTCTCTGGCGATTGTTCCCCATTTGTTTCGACTATAAATTTTGATCGTTTGAATAAGTCATTTTTATGTAATATTTCCATAGTACAATATATATGTAAATAAGCAAACATATGTAAAATATTGTTCTTGCCTGATATAGGTTTAAGTGAAATAACATGAGGTTAAAATAGAGTAATATATCATCACGCCAGATCCCTTACGGAATGGGCAAAGAGTACAGACAGAGTGATAAATATTTCTACCCGTACAGTTCTATCTTCTTTTACTTTCATTCGTCTCTTCATACACGAGAAATAACTACATGATTTCACATGGCGACTCACCATTGAGTGTCAATCAACGAGCCCTTTATAAAGACTGTAAGACATCTCGCCTTGATAATCCAGTTAGAGCCGCTCATATATTTAAGGTAAAGAGGTTTTTCTTATAACAAGACAGACCTGTAACTTGTATGAAAGTTAAACTTTGATTATATTATACATAGAGTTATTTACACGATGGCTTTAACTATTAATGATAAATGAATGTTATATATTTTCTTGATAAGCAGGAAAATATATTTTAATAAAATATATTTTAATAAAATATAACGTAGTATGGTAACCTTACGAGGTGGAGAGAGAACGCAGTTTGCTAAATAAATTTATCTTTACATTACAAGAAGTTGAAGCACGTCAGATTCGAATTGCAGTTTAACGTAACGTAACAGCACATCTGTAATCCCAGTAGAGGTAGACAGAGGAGCGTAGTACACTCCCACGTTTACCCAGTTCCGTTACGTCCCATTATGGATTTAGTGGTGCACTAATTTTCATACACAAGACAAAAATTTAGATTCCAATATAATAATAGAAATATGAAGTTAGAAAAATCCGATACATAGTACCCAACCTGGGATTGAATCCAAGACCAACGAGGCAATCGAACTGCTGTTTAATAATTTTATATTAATATTTGTTACACAATGTTATATGTCTATATAGGAATCTTATGCAAAACGAGCAAGTCTAGACAGATGTAGAACACATATGAATTCATAACATAATGCATTCCGTCTTTGGTGTAACATTATTAGTCTAAGAATATTATAAAGTTTTCAAGACGTAGATAAGGTCTAAGTAAAAGAAGACAAACCAACTCTTGGCATACAGCTTGAATACATAACGTCGACGGCTCACATGGGAACTGTATGCAAATTGTACGGCGCCCTGTGACGAGCTGCTGTCAACGAGCTCGGTACACGCGGATGGTAAAAAGTTGGACGGGGTCACTTTTTGCTACAACCGAGCTAATGCTCTTGAGAAATAATGGCAAAGACTGGTTAATATTAATACGTTAAGAGTCTTTCGGCATCGGTATTAGGTTAAGTTGAGGGGATAAACAAGATAATGTGACCACGAAAACGTTAATCGCGGTAATTCCAAGGGATACCAAGACTAGTCTATCTTGACCGAATAGGTCAGATGCTTGCTGATAGCTCGCTGAATTCTGAATTCTCCGAAATTGGCGTGCGTGCATGAAGAGGTTAATGAACTTAGAAGAATTAAGTCAGACCTGTAACGCTATATTTCGCACTAGGTGACCCACTGTTTAGTCTATAAAAGACCTACTGATAAAATACTATAAAACAGAATTAAATTAAAAACAAAATACTGAACGTTAGCGGCAACCTTTTTTATGTTTCACAGCTGGGATCGAGTCATGCCGGCAACTGTGTGGATGAGTACAATTTGTGTTTATTTAAATAAGAAAACTATACATACATGATTCGCAATGTTTACTTTTGTTATCTACATTCTACTGTGGACATGGATCACCTCTCGGAACGAAAAAGGCCAAGGACGAATTTAGTCTGCTATGCTAAGTGTGGTTTGGCTTACTTGGGCAGCATAAAAATTTCATCCCTAATCAATAAAAGCTTAGGTTCAACAGTTATGTAACCAAACTGAATCTTACTAGTTAAACAGGTAGCCCGTTCGCTTGATAAGTACGTGACAACTAAATAAATAGCCTCGTCACAAAATGATTAGATATTTGGTCGCCAAGCATACGCAACTGATTAGCAAAAAAACCTACCCATGAGCATTTTTTTACAGGATCAACTGTTTAAACTTAAGTTAGGGTAGGTTTTATTCTCGAAGAATAATATGACTTCGTAATCTTTTCCGTTAAGTTACGAGGGTTAAATGTTAACGGGGAGGGGAGGGGGCCTTAAAATATCACACGGTGCTTCAAATGGCCCTGTTTATGGACCAATGTTAACATTGCGGTTACCATCGGGCATTGAGGATTTCTTCGAATTCGAATGTAACTTTTAACGTTCAAGATAATATGCTGCAGAATAGAAGAGAAAAAATAATACGGATCGTCCATTCCGCGTACATGAGTAATGCTTCAGAAGGGAATCTTTCATGTCACCCACCAACACCCTGCAATAGACGACTTCCGCGGTGGAGGCAGAAGCTTCTTCCTTTGCTTTCATAAGGTTCGAGGTAGCTCGTGCTATACTTTCCAACGACCTTTAAATGTGCAGGGAATGGAGTGCTTATACCTTCTTAACATAAATGACTTGCAATCCTGTTTTAAGATAATCCTGTTAGTCTATATTCATACTTTTACTGACCATATCTACTCGTAGCATACTAAATTAACAACATATTTGGTGAGATTAAACACTTTTCTCGCGATTAAAATATCATTATATTGACGCTACAACAGCGTATATAACAATAAAGTTCTACAGTCTTTTAAGTGCCATATTTATCCGTGTTATTTTGGATTTTTTTATTAATTCTTTTTTAAGTAACTGTTTCTTCAATCATTATATTGAATGACCCATAGCAATCTTATTTATTTTATTCATCGTCCCAAACGGGAAATATAAAAGGTATACCATAAAAGGAATTTGCTTGTGATTTAAAATAAATTTAGCATTAGTGCTAATGGCAGTCCAAGTGCCGAGCGATAAATAATATATGCGGCCAGCATTCGCGCAATTCATTTTTTATTAAAGTTTTAAAGGGTCTACCGAAGAAGAGCAATCCCTCTTGGTATATATTAAACTTAAAAATTATTTCCCAAACCGGGCCCGTCTCTATTGGTCAGATGATTACTCAAATTTCATGGATGGCGTAAGTAATACTTTGAGATTACACATATTGAGATTAATGGAACGTATCCAGTTAAGGTGGATTAAAGTATTTAGAACGTTGATTAATATTCTAACTCCCTTTGTATAGTAGCAAAGAGGAAGCTATGCACAAAGCCGACATGGAACGGGTATTAAACAGTGGCTTCAATAAACGGCCCAATAAGTTATGTAAAGTACGGGTGCATCGCGTTACACTACAACCCCTACATGCCCCTCACGGTAGATACGCATGCGCGTGCACCGACGGCCGCGCACGGCATATGCGGAATATTAAAGGAGGAAAGAGAAAAAAATTAACTTGTGAAGCCATTTTCGTCTATCGGCGCCCCTCGCCCGCCACGGGTTTCTCGCTGCAGGCAGAAGGTCTTGCGCGGTCGCGGCAAATGAACGCCGCTCGTGTTCGCGGCGCGCGTCTCGTCTCCCTCGATCGCAACTCGCAACCGGTCTTCCCGGTACATGTCATTACATGTTATGTCTCAAATCATATGTGCAGTGTGTAAAGAATTTCTCAGCCTCTAATTCCGTGAACAGTGCAAATTGTTACATCCCACAGACACAACTTTGAAATAGTGCGCGTAAACTTTTCGGTGTAGTGTAAGTTTTAAGAAGTTTTTTTCTTGTGCATCCCGAGTTAAAGTGACACAAACTGAATTATATGTAGCACGGAATAGCTTCGTGCTTCTTGTGTCACACTACTTATTTGTATTTGTTGACAAGTTCTACACGAAGTTTTAATGAAAATTTGTAAAGTCAAATTGTATTCCGATTAAGTTAACCTAACTCATATTTATTGTTGATTGTGAAAAGGAATTCGAGAGTGTACCAGTGAACAACTACTAAAGAGGTATGTTTTAAACTTTTACTTGAATCTTATTTAATAATATTAAGTATTTATACTATTAGATATTAGGTATCTTCAAATTTTGTAATTTAAATTTGCTTTCCAGAGTAGAATTTCAACGTTAACTCTATACCTCTATAGGTACTGAAAGATACTGTAATTATTCTATTTCACCTAACAGAAGTTGATCTGCATTCGTATTTACGAATTCATGTCACTTACAAATATATAAATTTAGCGAACCAGCGAATTTATTATAGAGATATGTATGTAATTAAACATCTTTTTTATTGCTAGCGTAAAAGTAACGGAAGTATATGTTACGAAACGATAACGAAAGTATCGAAAGTAGTCCTTTTACAAGAGTTTTTTAGAAAATAAAAAATGAAGGCTTGAATATAACACACTCTTTGTGATGTGACGTTTAAATTATATTTATGCACGGACAATAAAAATATAAGAAATTGACTGCTGAGTTTGAAAAAGTAGATGTTTTAAATATCTTGTTAAGAGCGATGTAAATCATAATTTATATGGGGTTCAATAAAGTCAGCGCACTCGAAAATAGACAACAATAATAAAAATCCATACCGCGCTCAATAAATTATTGGAAGACGTTCTTTTTATTGGAGTAACGAATGGTGAGATGAGTAATGGCACAAGTTTTAACGATAAATCACGTTTTCCCTGCTCCAGAAGAGCGCCCACCCGACACTTGGGTAGTATTTTGCAAGACCCCACTCGTTAGTTTTGTCTGATACACTTATCTTATATCTGCAATCAATGATCTAGAAAAAAATACACAGCGAAGTTTCTCTACCCTTACAAAGAATTAGTATACGAGTATATTGTGTATCTTTCGTAATTTCTCTAGTCTAAGATTTACGATCTAAGTAGCTACATTTTGCTGTCTTTTTTGATGTTTCTCACGAGAAACGTAAGAATCTATTCTGGTATTAATATTTCACTTCTATAATTTATACGAAACTGGAACGATTTATGGCGTTATATCCAGATAACATTTTTGTAGTAATTCCAGGTGGGTAAATAAATGGAAATTTATTTGTAATATATTAAATGTAAATAATACTTTATGTTGTCAAATGCTTTATTGGAACTTAAGTTAGTACTCAACAAATATGATAATACATAGATCTTGAAACTGTATTGACACTTGTGGAGTTGTGGAATACAATTACAAATTATCGAGAACGAGTGTTACCTCGTAATAATTAGATAAGAAAATGAATTATCTACTTACATATAAGATTTAGGGGCTAATATAAGAATAATCCTACACTATAAATATGTATAAATACTATATTAGTATATACATATTAAATATGTGAATAATGATATCAAATATGCTTAAGGTTAGGAAAAGCGTGTTCACTTTGGTTAACAGAGACAGTCGGATGTTGTATTAGCGAGACGAAAACAACAAAGGAAATAATTGAAGAAATCGGTTGTGAGTCCGTTGCTGTTTCGTCAAGAAAATAGAAGTGCTAAATAGAAGTAGTCGATGGACCGTGAAATGACGTGTCGGACGGACCCATGTTTGATGAACTATTGTTTAGGAATGTTGAGTTGCGGCCGGCTGTTGGCATTTTGGACTCTATTAATATTAGATCGGTTCGATTTTGGGAAATAATTTCAAAATCCAAGGGTACGTATTTGAACATGGTATTCCGCTTCACGAGAGGATCAATTTATTTGAAATTGAAACGGAAGTATACCCCATGTTCTATGATTATAAAATTATAAAATTCAGATTAGTTTACCGGCTCCGCTAGCTACGGGTCGGGAAAGGTTAACTTGTTTGGACGTTAATCTGATTTATTGGGCAACTTAAAAATTCAGTGTTGTACTACTGCGTAAATTAATAAAATTTAATCATATAAATCTACCATTAGCATAGTAATGTCAAACATTCTCGTCCATTATAACGAATGGGTATGAGAAATTATTTTGTTTAAAACGCACATTGGGTTATATATAGTTAAACAGGAAAATATTAACGTCTTAGATGTTATCTGTGTAACTATAAGTTTTTATTGCTCATATTCCCGAGTATTATAAATTTGGAAGGGTGAAGGAGTGGTATCGTCGGGGAAATTATCGATGGCAATAAAAGGCGTTCCCACGTTACCGGAAGCAGGCACTGGATGGCCACGCTCCGGTACTTTGCTCTTTCACTATTGTCCCTTTGTTCCTGCTTAGCTTCGTCGGGCTTTGAAAAGTGCGGCGCTTTATTCGTCGGATCTAGTTTGCCGCGCTTAATTCGTATTGCATCATTCGTTCCACACCATTTTCTATTTTGCTTTCATCGATTACTTACTAATCTCGCTCCCTCGCCATCGGCCCTCGGACAAGTGCCGTGGATACTGTCATGTCACGATTTTATGATTTTTATTCACACTGCTAGATATCAAAGGCTCGTCCGTAACGGGTGTTACGGTACGAAAAGTTTGAAAAAAGTCTTTTAGACTTTTCGTATCAATTTCACGACTTTTCTCACAGAAGTTGTTAGGCAAGTTCCTTTTAGAAGTTTTTGTCACATACTGTATTGAATAACGTCTATTGATATAATGTTAACATTTGTTGTAACTTAAAATATAGGTACAACGTTCAAATATTAGTATTATATATCATCAAAACTATTATTATGTATATGGGTACTATATTAAAGTGTATTTATTACTTATGTTTTTTGATTTCATTGTTTTCATGGAATATAAGTACATAAAAATTATGTTCATATTTGTTAGATTATTAAGACATTACGGCAGAATTTTTTAATAAGTAAATAATTAATATTCAATTAAATCTTTTACAAATCTTTAGTACTACTCATATGTTGCAAAATCCACGTACATGGGACCAGAAACCTAGCGAAATTTGCATTCCGGTTTCGTCTCAACAATCAACATCGCCTAAGACCACCCGCGTAGACCTGAATTCACGATTCATTATCAACTTTATTGCAGGGGAGCAGGATTTTATTTTCTTTCCGTTCTTCATTAACTTCATTTCCATCGCCTATAGCTTGCAATAACAGGCCCTCTATAATCATCGTCTCTTGCTCAAACATATTATAAAGAACCTATGTTACAAGCATTACTTACTACTACCTTCATTATGTATAATACTCGTAAACATTGTTTCTGACGTGGCAAAGGAAACAACAAGATTAATCTTTGTATTTTGTATTTAATAAGGCTGAGACGTAGTCAAGAGTCTTGATAGGATTCCTTTTTAATTTTTCCCCAACATCTCAAATAACACAGTTGCAGTACTCGAATCTCATTAGCGACCGAAACAAAGAATAAAAACTCGGAGTAATAAATTTAGCGAGGCTCAAGTCGAAACGTTTACGGTTCCCCTTAATTTGGTTGCCATTGTCGAGGCGTCCCGCTGGGCGCCGCCCGTTGGATTTCTTGCTAGAATTCCAGCTGCTTTAAGCATTATTTACTTCTTATTAGTCGATTACGAACGTAAATTTAATTTTACGTTCCAGTCTTTGAACCAAATTATTTTAAATTGATTAAGAGCAAAAACGCAAATATCAAATCTCATATGGACGTTAAATAACCAACTCGAGTGCGAGAAAACACAACAAAAACTGGCAGATGTGTTGCCTTAAGTTGCTCGTATCAATAAATCAAAGTGATTTTTGTGAGACTGTTAAGACACGGATAGCCACCGCAAGTAGAACTTCGGAGAAGTGATGTTTATTTTAAAAGACCGATTTCTAAGGGCTTAACCATTGGGGGCCATGTGAGTGAAGTGAATGACGTTGCACTTTTATATTGCCGCTTCGAGACTGCACTCTCTGATAAAATTAATAGTTGTCCAGCTATCGATGGCAGCGATAAATTTATCCGAGTGTGGAAAGGTACACACATCAATCAATCCGCGGTAATTGAAAATGTACAACTGCGGTCTTCGCCTCAAATTATGGGTAACCCTATATTGTGGGAACATAGATATAACATCGGCCCACAAGCGACTCGCTTGTGAATTTTGGAACCGGATTTGTTGACGTGCTTAAATTTTACAACTCAAGAGGTGCATATGTTTCGCGGATCTTCACCAAGTGTGGCCCATCTGTGGAGAGTAGAACGTGCCGTTTTGGGTCCATATTAAAATTCCCACACATAAAATTGAATAAAAAAGAAGGTTCACCCGACAGCCCTTTCCGACGCACAACAAACAAGCAGGTAAGCGAATGTTTACGACCCCTGAAGAATGGAGTGTACATGAGCCGCCGTGGGACTTTACATCTTATTACTAGCCGCTAAAGAACATGTTTATATTAAAGGAATTATATGAGGACCTTCTCTCATAACGTTTTATGACTATAAAATTTGTTTTACAGTTAAGCAAAATTAGGTGGTATTTGGACGGTAAAGAGTTCACTGAGTTCACTCGGCCAAATACGCACCGTATCGCAGCATACCTATGGCTTGGAGGTACGAGATGCTTCATAAAGCGCTAATATTTTGATTGTATTAATAAAACTTAAAAGTTCTATTTATGTTACGGAATGTAAATTAATTATATTGTGTGAACTTTTACTAACTGTCTATTTAGTCTTTATTCCTAACCTAAAGCGTGGGTTACAAGAGCAGACTTACATACATACCTACATATCTTCACAAGGGCGGGCTTATGCCTAAAGACATTCTCTACTAGTCAACCCACGGTCATGGCGAGAATATGTAGCAGGCACAACAAAGTCGGTGGTTAATGAACATAAATTTGTATTGTATGTAACGCAACGTAACATAATTACAAATGTAATATCATTCAATTAAACCTTCGCATTCAGGTACAAAACTTGTACGCGTATAAGATCAATATTTTGACATGTTACCACTGATTCTTTTTTCTAGTCCTGTTAATAGCTGTTTGCGTGTCTTTTGGAAGTCTAATTTGTCGTGTTCTCGTGTAAGTCGGGCCTACGCATGATCGTTTTTTACGTATCGTGTGTGCAGCATCAATGAACGAAGCGTACAGGTCTCCAAGTTGTTATACAGCGTGTTAACATACCTCGAGCTGTGTCCACTGTCAATAAAGGATGAGCGGAGGCGGAGGAAAACGGCCTCAGTAAAGAAACTGTGTATCATTTTGTCGTGACAAATATCCTTTTAATCTTCTGGCATGTGTGTCATACGTCTTATAGATTTTTCTTCATTTATTCCTAACCTTTGATTTGTATGTGTTGAATCAATTGTAACAAGAAGAATTGTAAAATATGTCTGAAGACATTGACACGAATGGAGTTGTTTATTCATTTTTCAATGGCCAATATACAGTATAACGTTTAAATTGGGCTTTTATTAACTGATTTAATGTCATTTAGTAAATAATACAGTGTTTTTCCCATTTATAAATAAGTTCTGCTGTCCTACGTTACGTATTGACATTTTATTTTAAACATGTATTCGATATTGTAACTTCTTAAGGCTTTACCAGTTACCCTTCTCAGTTTGTCTTCTGAAGGAGTTTCATTATTTGATCCCGGCATATTTAACCTGGCCGTGGTTAAATTATAAAATAGTTGGGGTTGACTTTGTCCAGCGTTGGTCGGACAATCAAAACAATAATGTTATGATAGGAGCCCGCAGCGGCCTCTCTCGTTTATTTTAAACATTCACCGACAACCACCGTAAGATTATCTTCTAGTAATACTACACCCTTAGGCTGTGTGTTCTACCTCGTTTGTGTTGTTTGACGATCCCCACCATATCCGCTACGCGTCCGTACTTTCTATAAACAAACCATTAATATACCAAAACTTTGAATATTTCATCACGCGTACATAATTATGTTTACGATCGAATATCAATACGACTCTATGTCAACATTTTTGACTATCCAATGACGACTCATTCGGGTAGGATTATGCGTGAATGTTAATGTGAGTTCACGAGTTATTACTAAAATACATATACATTTACACATATGTGTATCTGACGGTCGGTTTAAGTAATAGTATCGGTTAACCGAACGGTTTAACAACAGGTTTGATCACTACACCCAGCGGAGGTACAGCATCAAAATGTTACGTAGTTTATATTTAAATTGAGATAACGTTAAAATTTGAATTTTATGCTCCTTATAAAAACCTGTCGCGCTTATGTTACACGGACGTTGCATCTGAATTTAGAGAATTATAAAGTTACCACCGTGACTGGCTTTTCTGAGTTTTTATTATGAGCGGAAGCTTGATGTTTGGCAATAAAATATATGGAGTTTTATTTTTTAATAAAAAAAAACTACTACTATAATAGTGAAAATAAATTAAATTTTTTACTTAGTTTCTCAAGAAGTAAAACCTCTCTTTATATTAATAGCCACATAAAACGACTGTGATTCTTTTAATGTTCTACTGATAGAGACCAGTCTGCATTGCGGAAAGTTCTGAAACAGATTTTACTATTCCGATTTAGTGCAGATATTTATTGATAAGTAAATATATACAATAAGTTTATACTACCTACTGTGTTTAATTCATTTAAATCAATTTGTCAACAATTTTGTTTTATGCAGAATTCAATAATAAACGTTAAAATCGATGAACAAACATTTGTTTTTGCGAGAGCTACAAGTATTTAGTTCGGTGTGACGTGCGAATTGCTATGTCCCTTTGAGCTTCAATATCACGACAATTTCTGACGCTTCTACGGTTGCACTGTAATGATTATGACTACGAGTAACTTCATGTCATAGATTAATTAATTTTCTATATGTATATCATATTTCAATATAATTTAATATATATAACTTTATATTTATATTTAATATATATAACTTATATATATATAACTTATAGTTAATATATATAACTTTTTTTTTAATATATTGGAATATAGCATATTGACATATACATAGTATAATATTAAATCAGTTATATTGATTACTTTATGAACTGGCTTGTGGGTTCAGTGAGTAGCGAACTTGATCGTAGAGTCTGGGATCAGGGTGTAGTTTTCCACCTGGGGCTAATATTTGCGCGATTAGCTCAAGCATTTAACTTTGTCCGAGTATAGTAAATATCTATATAAGTATATAAATATGTAATTTATTGACTACCACATTAATATCGCGTTTGTAGCCACTCACAAACGCGACTGCTGATAAAGAGGTCCTGTGTTCGATTCCCGGGTTAGGTTCTATTGAGTTTGTCTAACTTAAAATACCTAGTACTCGTACTAACTCGGAGTATGGATTTGTGCTCGGTGTATCGCAATAGGCACACGTCTCTGCCCGTCCTCTTAGGAGATTACAGCCATGATGTTGCGTAGTTTATCAGCTGATTGGTTATCATAATAGAGACTCCCACTAGTTTGTGATCAGGTCTTCGTATGTGGAAGTCTTTCAAAGTTATGTTTAATTATGTTAAATAAAGTGTGTATTTAAGGAAAACGATTTTATTTTAAATAAAAAGTTTACTTTAGCAAAGCGCAAATGTGGTAACAATACCACCGGCGGGCTCGTAAATTAAGCTATTAACTCTACCTTGTAGGGTGTCGTTGTTAGTGCAGTAATAACTTTGACGTTGCACGAATATTATTAGCCCGAAAATTAATATCTGTCCATATAATTTATATAGCGCGTAAATAGACACCTATGTGATGACGTCATATTCACTTGTTCATACAGTGCGAAAAAACCTATTAGTTACCAGATAGTTAATGGACTCCAAGAAATGGTTAGAAACAGTAGAACACTATTTAACGCGTAAAAGTGCTACCTGCCTACCTTGTAAGAAGCTGGCGTGACGTATAATAGTAACAAAATTGAAAAAGATGATTTTTAATCATCATCACTCATGGGTTGTATATGTACACTAATACATTAATAGGTTCGCGTCTCCATGTCCCATGATGCCACGGTAGCATTGTTACGACGGTCGTTGTATGGGTCACAAACCACGAACTGTATTAAACAGTCGTATAAACTTTGCATATCAACACTATAAAGCAATTCACGGAATAAAATAAAGCAATTACATTATATTAGACGTGTGTTTTGAACAGGTGAGTACTAGTAGCTGTTATAAAATAATATAAAACTACGCCTGTATTTACTTGTAGGGGAAGGCAGAGAAGTGGAATAAGGCAGTAGAATAGAACAGGTTTTTTAAATCGTCCCGAAGAACGAAGACCAAAGAACGTAGTAACTAATAATGAAAGAATTAGTTACTGACATTTCTATCTATATATCTATAATATCTTTTATATGTTGTATTAATTGGAGTCGTTTATTGACATGATTAGAGAGTTATAACGCGACAAAATTGACTTGGTATTAAATTACTTCTGATTGTATTCAAATAGAGTTTCGACTGCGTCGTTGATCTAGTGTTACGCTACTAGTGTTGATCCAGAGAGGTCTTAGGTTCGGTCAGGCAAAGTATTATTAAATTTGTCTAACTTGAAAGACCTTGTATTAAATCACTCATCTGCTATTCCATAATGGGATGCATGACACAAATGGTAAATGATGTTATATCTAATTATTTCTGAATAACTTCTAATAGCACCGGGGCCTTAATATAAAAATTCAATTAAACAATTTTAAAACTGTAAGTTATTGATTCCTGCGTAAGCTTAGAGTATTCAAATGACATGCTAATGGAATGGATGTAATTTATTTTGTTCGAAGCCACTATTGAGTACCGTTACTGCTAATCCAATATTTTACATATAATCATTATTTATTTTAATTATGCTGTTTGCTTGATCGGTGTTTTATAGTCATTTTATGCTCAGATTTATGTACATTGTTTGTAAGGTGTTTGTGAACTGTTATGATAATTTAGAAAAGAATTTTGATCAAGCATCACGTGTACAAAGTAAAATATTTTTGCCTAATTGAATTATGTGCTAGTATTTTATATGTGATGACGATTGTTAACAAATAAAGTCACGGAGTTGTTACAATTAACTAAACAAGTAGTAATTCGTTTGGTAAATTTATGTGTTATTATTTGTAAACGAAAATGTACCCACAGAACTCCATTTGACTTAATAAGGTCAGATTCTTAAAAATATTGACCGTGTTCACATAATATGTCTGAAGTCTAATATAATCCTGTTCTATACGGTCAAGCCAGGTCTATTGCGGTGAAGGCAGCATCAGCGAGCATCAAGCGCCAACTTCGTACGTTTAGGTAGTAATGTATTAAGTTGTGTAAAACAATGCTCATGCATGTAATTTTCGCACATCTCACTGACGCATATACACTTGAAATGCTCTGTTGTACCCAGTTCGTTCAACAAGTCTAGCGAGTGTGGAAACGAGTAGAGATTCTCCAGCAAACAGTTTTGTTTCTCACGTTATTATAACATAAAGGTCACCAGTAAGTTGTAAGTTAATATTAAATAAATAAGTAGGTATGATAAATATGTAATGATTATATTCCTGCTATACTAATTGGGTTTATAAATAAGCTAACTTAACTCGTTACATAACCAGTGCCAGTAAATTCAGTGTGGCTGTGCTAAATATATCCGATTTAACGGTACGATTTAGCGGAGAACTTTTAAGGTACCTACTAGAAATAAATGACTATGCCGGCAGTGTCCGAGCAATATTGTCTCGAATATAATATCTCTGGCTACTTCAATATCTAATCTCTACACAGTTAGTGCATTAGGTACCACAAGTATATATTGTTATTGCCCCTAGCGACGACTTTGTGCTCATTTTAATATCAACTTTACGCTCCAATAAACGACTGATTACAAAACAATATTATTGTTTAGCTAAAATTATACTAATATGTAAGTTGGTTACTTTTGCTCATGGTGTTTAAAGGTCGTTATCTTTATCTTTACTGTTATCTTTTACCGTCGTTAACGTTTTAACGTCGCCGTAGTACATTTTCTGATGCAAATTTAATACAATTACATAGTAATAGCACAACTAATATGTTATTTTCTTAAACATTTTTATGCATTAGAACATAACTCGATTTGGTTATATCTTATCGCTTGGTTCCCGAAGGAATAATCTGTTTTAATTTCGCCTTGTATATTATATTATGTGCAACAATATTATGACTTGTCTGCCGTAACAGGATTTTCATTATGTGAAATAACTTAGGGGATATTCTTCAGAAATCTCTACTGTCAGTGGTTTATGCAGCATATAAATTTATTTCTAGGAATATCAATATGCAAGTTCTGTAATCAATTATGAATAGGACTATATGAGTAAGATTATTAGTGTGTATTACTTAGGTTAGTATTCGTTAAGGCGAAGTTATTGTTGGTAACGGGATAGCAGCAATATGACTCCTAACGTTGTATTTAATAGTTCAATTAGTATTATGTCTGTAATATTAATTATTCTCAGTTAGTGACCTCCCGACAGAGACAGTTGGCTCAAGCTTGCATGTGGATCGGCGACCAGACCCTTGAAACCGGGACACAAATTGTTATGGTAATAATTGCTTCATATCAGACAAGGAGCAGCTTACTTCCCTGATATTATAGACTGAAATTTCATCAGTGTATCATTTGTACGAGCAATATGTCAGTCAAACTCCGTAGTGGCAGCCTAGGAACTTAGAATTTAGCTTCCCACTTCGGGATCCTGGGTTTAAAATGACGGTGCGCACCGTTTCTTTTGAGACCTTTCGAGATTACTTATTGTAACGAAAAAGAAGAATATACCGAGGAAACTACCACACTTTAGTTTTCAATAATATTCACGAAGGCGGGACGAGACTGCTAATGTACAACTCGGCCAGCGTACAGACATATATGTACACATAACCTTAATTGTTCTTATTCTAAGAAGAGACCCAGTGAATCCAACTGAGATTGTATCAAACAGTGGAGTCTTGTATGGTTGAGGATAATGGTACACCATTAGTCGGTGAGCAATAAATATTGCTAAAATAAAACTTCGCAAATTCTAGCACATTAGTTAAAAGCTTGCATCGTTTTAATTCCGTTTCGCGCTTCCTAAATTCGAATATCATGCGCGCGCGTTATTAAATGATCGTATTTATTGCTTCATACATCACGAGGGTTAAGTAATAATCGTCGACAATGGGCAATAAAGAGTTTATAGGCAGTAAAGATCGATCCGGTCGCGCGTAGAAGCTCAGAAGTCAACTATACGTAAGCGAAACAACTCGAAACTGCTCGTCAAATCACAATTTTATATAATTTTAATAGCCATTGTGGACGTGGATTGATGGAGCCGGTAATGGCTTATACAGTTGCTGTAACCGAACGCTTTCTCAAAACATTATTGTTTTGACAGCATTATCCCACCCGGCAAAGCTCTTGGTTACGTACCCACGGTATTGTCTAATGTGAGACCTGGTTATATAGATATGTAGTATGGAAACTGCAGCGCAAGCTAGTATCATAAGGACACGAAATATAAATATCTCCTTTTCGTGTGTTTAATGCTTCAAATGTTTTTTTTAAATATCTTGGGACATCTCCACACACGGCCATCTGATCTCAAAGTAAGCATCAAGAGAGTTTG
>DWTO01001529.1:0-16032 GCA_018244755.1 Jemadia pseudognetus
GTAAGTGCGACTGACGATCAAGAGGTCCTGGGTTCGATTCCCGGGTCGGGCACTATAGAATTTTTCTAATTTAGATTAGGTTTTCTAGCTGTGTCTCAGAGTTTGGGAATGTGTCCGGTGTATATCAACAGGCTCACCACCTATTCCATAGAGATACGTCAATTTAACTGGTGATACGTAGGAGTGTACTCCACACCTCTGCTTACTTCTTCGGGCATTACAGGCGTTATGTTGCTTTTTCATTATTTGTAGATCGGGTACTAATGGTTTGCGGTAGAAAGGATTAGGTATTGGGTAGGTCGCTTCGGTTTAGATTACGTGCGATTATTAACAACAACATTTTACTTGGCAGCTTCTTAACGAACATAAAGAAGCGTGTGATCTCTAAAGGGGCGCCAGTGTATGACCCACAAAACCAAAGCTCAGCCTACCTGAGTTACGCAATCTTGCGTTCAATCAAAAGTAACGACGCAAATTGCTAAAAAATCTTATACGAAGGAGGATCTCAATATAAGAATGTTGTTTTTTTTATATAGCTCTTGACGGCGATGGTCAGAACAACACACAAAAAGCTAAGGATTTAAGAAGTCAATAAGTCACTAGATCGATCGCTGTCCTTGTCACGTTGTGTTATTGAAATATTATTTTAATCAAATGTAATTTTCCAAGTGTATAAGAGATCTTGTAGTAGGTATTGAGGAGTGTCTAGTATATCTACTTGATAATAATTTACTTTTGCAATTTTTTGCCATACAACTCCTGGTTAGGCTTTGGTTTGAATTTTTAAATTGTAAAGCTTCTTTTAATGTTTGCATATAAATCGATAGAGATATCTGAAGATTGTAAGATTATAGATTGTAAAATTATTATAATATGGAGTTTTAATTTGTCACAAAGTTTAATATTTTGTAAGACAGCAGATCCATACATACATTCGGAAATATTTCGCGTGAGCAAAAAATGTGTTCACGTACATTAATCTGGTTTTTGAGTTTTGATTTTTGATAGCCTCATGATCAATAAGACTAAAAGGTGTAAAGGATAGGACACAGTTCGAGAACAACGTACTAGGGTCGGATGTGTGAGATTTGACATTGGTGTGATCAATACTTAATTTCGGTTTTTGAGTCTGTATATACGAGTAAGTCAATCAGTGGAAACAGCAATCTATATTCATCTCTTATCAATGATTCATAAAAGCAAATATACCAATGGGTACCGCAATCTTTAATAACCATAGTGAGATTCACAAGTATTTTACAACGTAATAATTATTTTCTTCTATTCTTTAGTTAATATATACATAATGGAGATTAAGTATATATGTATGTACATTTATATGTTCACGTAATAAAAGAATGAAATGCGTGAATGGTGAACGTAACATCATACCTGTAATCACCAAAAAGGTAGGCAGAGGAATACACTCACACGTTTCACCAATTACGTTTACGTTCTACTGTGGAATAGGTGGTGAGTCCAGACTCCGAGCCACTAGTAGGAAAGCTAAATTAGAAAAATCCAAACGACCCCGACCCGGGATTGGAACCCAGGACCTACCGATCGGCAGTCGCGCTTGCAGCCAACACGACCAACGAGGCAGTCTTGATGATGATAATCTAGAAGAATTTTGAAAAAAACTTTAGCAAAAAGTTCAAAAAACTTTCTAGAACCGGCTCTTATTTTGCAAATATCCCCAACAATGGATAGAAATTTACAACATAGAAATTTACAACATGGAAGGTAACAAATATATTGAACGCAAACATTGCGACTTAATTAAACATCTAACGTTTCTAGAACACACCGTTTCATACGATCTGTTGATGTTACTAGATAGGGATTATGAGACAGACTGAGCCGTCTGAGTATTTACTGCCAGACATTGGCCACAGTTGGAGCAAATTGTTCTTTTAAATGTGTGTCCTCCAACCGAAAACTTTCTGAAAGTTTGAAGATTTCAATTAATATAAATTACAAATAGACCTTTTTTCTGCGGCGGTCGATAATCGAGTCTTCGTTAAATGAGAAAATAATTTTTGATCGAAACTGATGTTATTAGCTGTAGATATGTTATGTGTCAATATGTACATATATAAATCAAATGTTTCTAATTGGGATTGTAATCATCGAAATCGAAATATGATAAAGTGTTTAAAAAACGTTAATAAAAGTGCGTCTCTATTTTAAAAAGGTTTATACAGTTCTAAAACCACCATAATTAAGGTCAGGGCCGACTGAAAATTTCAGTCCTTCAACCTGTAAAATTGAAATGTAAACGACCACGCCATCAATCGAGTAATAAAATAAATATCAAGATCTGAAGAGTGTCCGAAGTATGCTCCACCGTCCAAGGGCTTCTTTGTGGCTTTTCTAAGTGCCTTTTCTTTTTCATTTTGTGCCACAATTTTTTTTTTGAACTGGAAACTAGATTTCTTGGCCGAATCTAGCCGAAACCGAAACAAAATTTTCGGTTGGACCCTAGTTTTTATACATTAACCTTCGGTAGTTGCACCCAGTGTTACTACCGTACGTTAATGTATAAATATATTCGTTAGAAAATCTTCATAAACTTTCGTTGCCGTTTTCGTAGCAATTCAAAAGAGTAAAATATATATTTTATGATTAAACCATAAGTTATACATCCAGACAGTCAATGTTTTTAGTAAGAATGTTAATAAATAATTAGTATGATTACCGGGATACTTAAACGGTTCATTAGAGGGAAGACTAAGCCTAAAATCCACATGCGAGTTTTCTTTATTAATATTACAACTAAGTTAAGATAACAATACGAGTACAACTCTGCATGTTGTTCCAAATCCTCTGTGTCTACTGAGGACGGTATCTATAGTATAGTGCAATAGTATTAATAAAGGAAACAATTTTTTTACCACATTTAAAGAATAAAACTTATAGGATTATATCCTTGCTATGCACAGAGTAAATTAAGCTCTGTAAATATAGGGAAAAAATCCATGCGCCCTAATTCCAGTTCATTTCGTCCCAATTCGCTTTCGTAGAATATTCCAGATCTCAAGGGACAGATTTCCTAGGAGGTGCGAGCCACGTCTAGGCTATCTTATTAACACCAACCCCAAATCGGCACGTTCGAGAAATTTCTGCCGAAGCTATCCCATGTTCGATACTGTTGATACGGCTAGCTATTTCAGAATAAATACTGCCTTCGCACGTTAACTTTTCGAATTTTTGTTCATAGAATTTACATTCTTAACTCCCTTGATATATGATCTATAACGGTGTATTCAAAAATATGTTTCGGTTACAATGTTGCATTACCCGCTAAATGCGCAGCGGAGAACGAATACGGAACACTGGTACGAATCTTGTACATTGTCTAAAGGTGTGACAACATAAGCCAATTTAAACTAAACTTGTTGTTGATTCTAATAAACGCCAAATATTTAAATTTGGAACGCGTAGAAATGATTTCAATTGTTGTAACGTTTTTGTATAGGGAGTTGTGGGAATTAACGGCATTTTACACATACATGCCTCACACCGGGTTCCTTAAGGGGTAGGCAAAGAGTACCGAGTGACAAATATCTTTATCCCTACAAACCTGCCGCGCTTCTTCTACCTGTCACGTGAACACATACTTATGAAGATCCTTAAGTTGTTATTTTTCCGTACATTTGTATTTTCAATAACAGAATTGCTGTAAATGCGTATAACTGTTTAATATGTACGTTTTCACTTTATGCTATTATTATTTGAGCACGAGGACTACCACTGAAGAGTAGGTAGGTACATATGTAACATCACGCCTGTAATTCCCGAAGAGGTTGGCAGAGGAATGTAGAACATTCTCACGTTTTACCAGCTAAGTTTACGTCCCAATTTGGAAGAGTACATTATTACGAATATACAACCTTTATTTTATTGTAGCATTGTGTACCTATTCTAATAAAATATCTTATCTGATTTAGTTGCCTTTTGAACGTTTATTCCTGTACAAAACTAATTTCGTTACACCGCTGAAATGAGTACCTATTTAGAAACGGTCTTCGCGAAAATTTACGACGACTTTGATAGTTCCTCCGATTCAGACTATCCGTAAAACGCTCACAAATTACTTTTCGGACTACGGAATTGGAGGGTTGATGACAAAAATCCGAGGGTAGGTAGTGATTTAAAAGGAGATAAGGGAAGGATTGAATCGGTGATATACTTCTTAGTCGACACGATTGGTAATGGCCCTCATATACGTATACAATGTTTGGGACGTAATCAATTGAAGGAAAAACACTGTTCTAACCTCTTTGGGGATTACAGGCGTGTTGATACATTTTTAAGACGTGTTTTATATTTTATTACCATATTATAAAAGACTCATTTACTGCGTGCTGTATACTGCAGAGACATGATCAAATAGTATTCATTCATTTTAAATTCTAAATCCTGCCGCCGTTTTATAATGGCGTTCTACGAGTAAGGTTCCCTGGTCGCCTATGAGCCGCAGACTAGGCGGTGCGAGAAGCTGTTCTCTGCGATTCCCAACCCGCACGCCCAGCGTGGGGATTATGGGCATCACCTCTCGCTGGATGCTTATGTCCAGCAATGGGCAGCAATAGGCTGATGATGGTGAAGTAGGCTTGAGAGTTCTTTCAGGATCAGCTTTAGTAGGTAATCAGTGTTCTCAATACAAGCTCATAAAATTAATAGTAAGTAGGTATTCGATGTTCAAGCAGGTAGTGAACCTGATTTTTCACTGATTGACAAAACAGCCTGGATGACCATCGATGGGTTTCAATAGGTGAAAATCCAACATACTTATTACTATGTATATAAGTAGTTGTCATTTCTTAAAGGAAGTATTAAGAAATGACAACTGCCTACTAGAAAATTCTTCTTATAAAACAGGGACTAATGTTACCTATTGCATTATTCAATCCTCAGTATTCAATAATATAATAGGTAGGTTTGAGTCATAAATCATTTATTGTTTCGTTGCCACACTTTGGGTACAATCTATATATGTACCGGCTGCTTTTACGATTCTTTCCAGTTTTGCAATTAAAAACGTTTTGAACGCTGTGGAAGGTTGTAAAAAATGGTTATCGCTTACACGTTATCGATAGCACTGCAGTAATCCGTGTGAAAAAGGAGGTCGAACGAAGCAAGTGAACCCGATGGAGCTTATGCTCTTTAAATGTATTTTTAGGCGGTGTCCGGAATTTATACCTTATATTCACGCTAGTAATTTAGCAGGGCACAGTTGGAATTTTAAATATATATTTTGTTATTTGAGTATTCAACCTCGTAAACAATCAGGCTGGTCATCGAGTATTGAATGGTCACCGTCGCCTGTTGACAAGTGCAACAACTGAAGAGTTGCCAGTAGTAAATTGTATGCGTTGCCGGCAGTAATTATAAGATAATGATACAAAAACGTGTGTCTTTTAACGGAGAATCACTTTAATGGTATTCAGGTAAACAAGTAATATATTTCAGATAGTGTTGCTCTTTAAATGAATAGTGTTATAAGTAATTAGTATTTTTTTGTTTAGTAAATTTTGCACACATTTTGTCTCTTTCCTTAATTTTTAATAATACATAACATTAACTATTGGTATTGCATCCTCATACCAAGGCGTTCGGGATATAGGGCACTGAGAATCAAATGTTTGTTATTTCAGGCCGGATAAACAAATAATAAGAGACAATGACAAATCAGGTATTCTAACAATAAACGGAGAATCCAATAATATTATAAAGATAATAGAAATTTATGCTTATGCAAGCAATGTGGTTGTTCCTGTGTTATTACTACGTCTATGGGTTAATTTACTTCTAGCGAACTTTGGAATTATCTCAGCCAACGTTTGATTGAAACACGAAGTGCCTACTTCCGGAAGCAAATCGTGCCTTCAATTCCTCGTAAAGATTGATCAATCGCTTTTTCCTCGTATATTAGTCTTAGGTTTACGTAATCTAGTGCGGTTTTGTGGCGTGTTTCTCTGTTTTATTAACGTCCAATAATAATATCACTAATTTACTGAAGAAATTATGTTTTAGTTTATTGTGTTATTCGTTGGAATTGGAATTAATAAGTTATAATTGACGTATAATAATATAATATTGTGGCGTATGTATATTTAGATTTACCCTTAATAGACCGATATTCAGTATGGGCTCCATATGATAGCGATATCATACGGAGCCCATTTTTGCAAATAAAGCCATTTTGACGTCTGTCATTAGCACGGCGCAAAACATAGTGCAAAATATAATATATGATACGATTAAAAATATTCAGATATATTTTGTTAAATACGAAGAAAATTTTAAAATGAGCGTTCACATCAGAGACACTGAATTTCTATTTTATATTCACTACAATCAAAACAAAACATCCGGCGAACCGCTTCATTCCGCTGCTCATTCTTTTCTTCCTTTGAGACGCCTTGTTGAGCCTTTCATTATCTTCTTCTCTTTTCTTTTTTCTTCGTATAGTGCTTTGTTAATTGCGCACATAATTTCTAGTGCAGCCTTAACGTTTCCACTACTTCAATTTGAGCGCACATTTGTCGTACTCTTGACACAATAGTACCAAATTTATTAACAGTACTTTTAATTAATTCGTTCTTTTTATAAAAACTTAACATCACGTCTGTAATCCCCGAAGAGGTAGGCAGAGAAATGTAGTACCTACAGTCCCACGTTTCACCAGTTACGTTTACGTCCCTATACGGAATAGGTGGGTGAGTTTATTGCCATATACCGGGCACATTACCAGATTCCTAGCCACTGCTAGAAGATCTAAATTAGAAAAATCCGAGTATCGGACCCGGGAATCGAACCCAGGACCTCCCGTCGACAGTCGCCCTCGCAACCTACACGACCAATGGGGGCAGTCCAAAGTTCTTTCTTTTAATATTTGAATATAATTTTAATTGAATATAATTTATGTAAGATATATTAAGTTCAACAAAAATATTTTCTGACTGGAATTAGGACCTGGTACGAAAAAATATGAGAATTTCTTAGAAATATGATATTACGAATACTCATTAATTATTGTTAATATACTTCCGTCTAAAATTCTTGTAAAAATGATTATTGGTCCAATATAACGTATTTTGTATAAAATACATTATATTGGATTATTTTCTATCAAATCTTGTCGTGTATATAAAGCGAGATATTCGCAAAAAGCTTGTCGATAGCAAACACCGGATATTGTCGTTCCGCGGACGAAGCGTAATAGATTATAGCAATTTTGATTGCACAATATTCCTATTACGTGATTCTGAAACACTGTATTCTGTATTTTTAGTTTCTCGCAAGTTTTATTTCCATACTTTCACGTAACCAATTTTTTTATTTACGATATTTTTGACTTACCCCTTTACGACTTTTAACGTAATCTTTTGACGACTTTTAACATAACCTTTTGACGACTTTTATTAAAAACTTTGGACGATTATTGACGTAAGCTTTTGACAATTTTTCCACTGCTAGATAGACCTACCCTAAACATAGCTGCCATATAGTCTTTTGTTATTTGACTCCGATGGTTGTTCGTAGTCCTGACCATAAGTAAACTAATTTAAAAATTATCATTGCTTTTATCCCAAGTTATAATTATTAGGAATATTTAACTTCTATATACACACATATGTATGAAGTTTCGAAAAAAAATATGTACAGAAAGTGAATCGCATATCCGAGGCCGGAAATTGTTATTCCCCGGACTCGGCTTTACAAATTACGGCAATTTACATTCACCCTTCAAGACGTTATGGCATAACGTGACTTGTATTATGTGCTCTTACAATAAACAAGTGAATATTAAACATAACCAAATATTTGTTAATAATTGTAAAATATTTAAAAATTTAAAAACTAAACAATTAAGTTATAAATGCGTTTTTGATCTCTTTGCTAGCGCTCCTTCAGTTTACACACACAAACGCGTTGATTCATTTGTTTTATACATATAAAACAAAATGGAACAACAACCTTTATTCCTTTGTCATTGAACGATTTTAGTTCGGCATTTCTAGTCTCTGAAGTCACAAACATCAGTACGCCTAACATCAGAAGATAAGAAAATAAAACTTTTACTCGAAGTCTATTCTAAAACTTATTCACAATAAAGCGTTATCGCTATTTTATATATTGTTGTACCAGTAAAGAGGAGTATAATCTAAGCTTTGTGTTGTCGCTCGCTTGCTGATTATCACAAAACATTTCATATTGTATAATTGTTTGTAAATGGCGTCTATGAGCCAATAATTTGCATAATGACCGTATGTACTGATCCACGGATCATTCATAATTAGTCTGCAATAAGATTAGATATTATTAAATCAACGTCAACGATCAGTCAATGTAATTTATAACCTATCAAACGGGTTGCGCGGTTTCTAGACAGCATTCTAATAGACTATAATTTTAGCATTGATGTTGCCTTATTATGGATTATCACACATACCTACCACTTGAACTTATCACTTGAAATCTTGAAATGTTTATTTTCTTTTATCATTTTGATAGAGATTCGCTTTTAGTACTTGTATTTATCATATTTTAATTTTGTTATCTATAATAATAATAATAATGATTTATTATCACTGGACTGTAAGACATAAAAAATTCTAAGTTTTTAAGATCTGTTAATAAATGCAAATGCTTGCATCTTCTTAATTACCCTTCCAATCGAATAAAATGTATGCTTCGACCCAAAAATACTTGCCACTTTGGTGATTCTACAATCGAAACTTGAATATAGCAGTGTAAGTGTAGTTTTATATTTATTATTATAATTCATAGTATATGTGGAAGTAGATGCACCTCCCTGAAAACAATCCTGGCTCTTCAGGGATAATGGCATACAAGTATGTATGTCTTAGAAGTATTTAATATTGTCCTCACCGGCATCGAACCCGGAACAATAGTGCAATCGCCGCCGCTATCTACTATTCGTATAGTGATCAGGCAAAAGTACATTATTCAAAAAAACAATTGGTGCTTTACAAGGTCGTATCGAATATTTAATTCTACGTATAAATTTACTGGTAATATGTTAATGACAGTATGCTCTGTAATTGTACGTCTAATTAAGATCTACAAGGTCATCGTTTTTGACAACGATCACAAAACTACAAATTATACGTAGGCATAACGGAAGTTATTATGAACGGAGCTCTATTATATTGATTTATGCACAATACTCGGTTACGGAATCACTATTTAAAATTCTGATGGCAATTAGTTATTCAAAGATACCATATCATCTTCAAAGGAATGTTGTGTTTCGGCGGCGACGCAACGATTTAACCTTACGATATATGTATTTGATCATTGTGTATAATCATCTCCTCATTTGTATGATCGTTGTAAATATTATGATTTGCATGACTAAAACAATTAACTATTCATCTGTGTTATAAGTTTACTTACATCGGTTTACATCCCTGTTACAAAATTTAATAGCACTAGTAAATCTTTTAACAATTCTTTAGATTACGATTAACTCTGTCACGCCTAGTGAATATTGTTCATGTAAAAATAATACAATATCCATGGAAAGTAAAATGATTCGGAAAGTAACAGGACATTAGTTAAATTCATCATTCCCGTTGGATCGGACTGCATTTTGATCAAACTCGATTCAGCGGTGTAGCTGTGAAAGCGTGACAGACACAATCACTTTCAAATTTATAATATTATTACGGACTTGATGAGGTTGTTTCATTTCGACGTTTTATTATATAAGCCATAATTTTATGTACTATATACACTATTATACACAAGCAGGAGCAATTGTATATTTATGTCTTAAGCTATCAAATTGCTTGTAAAATTATTTATCGTTCATTATCCGTCACATTGTTCTGCGTGCAGGTAGACAGGCTTTATTTGTTCCTGTCAACCAGTCTCAGCTAACCCCCGTACTCGATATAGGCATATAAACACAAATATGCTGTAGTATACGGTCCAGAACTATTTCATCTGAGGCGTCATCTACATGTAAATAATGATATGTGTACAGGTTTCGTGAGTGTCTCTTTTGCGTTGAAATGCTATCGTCATTATTAAAAGAGGTCTCCATTAATAGTGGCTGTAAAGACGTTATCAACGTCAGAGGAATTACCAATGTGTTGGCTGCCTTGAAAACATATACATGCATGATAAATTGTGCAGGCTTAATCTCTATCTGTTTTCTGGCATAGGCCGAATAGATCAGATCTAATTTGTGTCTCTCATCGTGAGCTCCGACGATCGCGGCAAGACCGCGGCAGAGACACACTAGTCGCAATTTAATCATAAAAATATGTGTTAAATGTTAGAATTTTATAACTATGAATATAAATATGTTTTGGTTTAGTGATAGTTGATTTTCTTATAACGTAAAGTGGTTAAGACGCTATGACGTTTAAATGAACTGTATTTTGTTCTATTTATGTATGTACACTTATTTGGCTCTAATGTAGGCAAGAAAAATTTTATGGCTTCAGAATTTAACCATAAGGATGACCATATACCATATTTTGGGATTATGATATACCATTATTTGCGGCTCGGCAAACGTAGTGTAGGACGCCCTCCGACCAGGTGGGATGACGATCATCGAAAGGCTGCAGGCAGATACTGGATGAGGCAAGCCGAAGGCAGGGTGCGATGGCGCTGTTTGGGGGACGCCTATGTCCAGCAGTGGACTGAGATGGGCTGATGATGATGATAATAATTATTATTTTGAGTTCGTTCTTAACATAACTATTATTAATAAATAATAGGCAGTAATATTTTCAAGGCAAAGTTTAAGGAGTGCTAGATATTTATGACGTACTAATAAAATATAATGTAATAAAATTGTATAATAAATTCTAGTCATTATTTATAACCGGTCATATGGTCACGAGTGTTAGTGTAAAAAATATTTCTTGTAGTGAATACCTTTTGATGAACATAATTATGTTATATTGGGGAAGTACTTAGAATTTATTTACTTACAATTTATCATTGCCTCGTTGGTAGTGGTTGCAATGCGCGACTGTTGGTAGAGAGGCCTCAGGCATGGCTCGGATACTATTGGAGTCTTCTGACTTTAAATTCCTAGCAGTAATTCGAAGTCTCGATATATGTCCAGTTTACGTTAGTAGGCTCACCCCCTATTCCATGATGGGACCTAAACGTAACAAATGAAACTTGAGAGTGTACTCAAACATTCCTCTGCATACCTCTTCGGGGAGTACAGATGTGATGTTATGCTCTTTTAGTTAGAATTTATCGAATTGCATCTGCGATACGATATTCATTCGTTTGTATAACATAATTGATTGACAATACCTATAAATCAAATAGTTCAGTTATGATTAGGAAATTTTGTAGTAAGAAAAGAATTTTCGCCTGCATAATTGGTAATGAAATTTAATATTTGTGTTTCACAATAATTATTATATGTATCGTTATAAATACTTATATACATATGATCGTCCTCTACGGTCGGCAGTATAAGACGCAATTAATGTACTCGTAACTCCGGTTGCCAACAACACTTTTTTCTGACTCGTTTAAAACTTGACATGGAAATACCTGTATAACGAGTTTCTAATGTGAATAATGAAAATAAAACCAGAAAAATACAAAAATATTTACATATTTTTAACTTTTTTTCCAACCAGGTTTGCATTAGGTTTTAATGTTTTAAATAATATTTATTTCCTTGGATAATAATTACGTACATACATTTTCACCAGGTCCCTTACGAGAAAGAGTACCAACCGAATGATTAATATAATTAATGTTGCTAAAACCACACCCATGGTTTGCCTTCATAATTTGTGCCTATTTAATATGTGAAAAGCAACACTAATAAACCAGTGAATGTGAAATAAAATTAGGTTAACTATTTATTTGACTCGGTCGTAATCGATACGTTATAGGAATTTTCGGAAGGTTAATTACCTACATATAAACGTGTGAACCTTAATAGATATTTAATTACCGTATCTCACCTTAAAATATTAGTAGTGACACTTCCTTAATATTTAAAATTCTTTGGGTATATGTAACAATTAAGTAATTAAAGCATCGACTATCCCATTGGTGCAGTGATTAGTAAACCTGATTGTTGCGCTGGTGGTTGTGGGTTCGCTGAACCTGAATAAATATTTGTGTGATAAGCATAAATATTTTCGCTGTCTGGGTGTAAAAAATACCTATTTATATAGGTAAGTGTATATATATGTATATAGTCTCCGCCGCGACCTCGCTGCAATCGGCGGGAACTCATGACGAAGGACCTCGTATGGGTCCGAAACTAGTCGGACCATCCCGAAAACACACGTGAGTCTAGCCGGCTTAATTCTTAATAATATATACGTGTACATATAATTATGCAGATTATCTGTCGTTTCGTTACAATAATACAATCTCGTTTAATTCTTACTTTGGGATCAAATTGCGGTGTGTCGAAATGTCCCGAGATATTATTATTATATTACCGAAAATATAAGGTAGCGAAAAATATAAGTTAGAAAAAGAATCAAAACATCACTAATGAGGACACATGTGAATGACAGAAAAACTAAAATATTAGTATTACAAAAACACGCTTTAACAAAAAGTTCTTTATAAGATTTATACATATTAATCACGGACACAAGTGTTTGGAACATAAACAATTTTAATTTTAACACATTGTAGTTACATAGTTGAAAAAAAAAATTGACGCTTCGATAAGAATATAGCTACTTTTGGACACACAGGAGACAACAGAATATATTATCATTGTCATTGCATGGTCACGCCAGGGCCCGTACAAACATCTCATCGATCATCACCAGCCTGTTGCAGCTCGCTGCTTTAAACTGGCCTCCCCTGAAGGGTTATGTAGGGGGTCGCAGAGCACAGCTGCTTGCATCGCCTACGCTGTTGCCCAAAGGCGGCCAGCGCATTTGATTGATAAATGTTCTCATAAATGCGCATAGATCATAACAAACTTAATGTTAGAGTATTATAGTTTGAACAACATTAAACATTCAAATTTATTTCAATATCTGTCTAAAACTGTTTCATATTTATATAATATATTTAAATTTAATATTAAAATCACAGTCATGCTTAAATAAAAATGCGTGTCAAAGATTTAAATCCTGGACTCCGACTAGCATCCGGCATTATTTACTCAGCCATCAGCTACTTAGTGAAGTATATAGCGTAATAATAATACATCAAACCATAGCTATAAAGCCGTGTATTCACATACGCCCGAGTGAGCCAATGATGTGAAAACCATTCATGCAACTGATCTAATAAGCCTTCCGAACTGCCGATGTGTACACAGCTTAACATGTCCTATATTAAAATATATACTCGTAAACATATATGAAACATTAAAATGTTCAAAACATTAAAACATTAATATCCCCGTAATTTAAAACATTGACTTTTTTGTATAAAAAATTTAGGTTTTCCGTAAAGATTAATGTAAATGAAGCAATTATTTATTCACTTAAGTAATGTTTTTATTAATGTCAAGTACTAATAATCACAGATGTTTTAACGTTCATAAAGTGTCTTCCAGGGGCGATGAATAAAATATGCTTTTTGAAACTATAACAAAATTAGATATACTTTATTAAGCAATGAAAGCATTTAGGCGTTGTGTTCTAGTACTGTAGGTACTAGTGAAAGGTGGGAGTGTACTATACTATTCTGCCTATCTTTTCGGGGATTACAGGCGTGATGATACGTTTAATAAATGAAAAATTTAATTAAAGCAGAAATACCGATATGCATAAAACATTATACATGAATCATTTTTTGTAACAATGTATGGAAAAGACAATTTCGTGAAATCATTTTTTGAGTGTCAATTGGTAAGTTCTATCATTAAAAAACTCATATAAGTGGTATATGGAAATATGTATTTCACTATAATATACATATGTATATTAGATACTGTCTCCGGCGTGTGTAGATCTTTGTAATAACTCATATTGATCTCACGCGAAGTCGGGGGCTAAACCTAGTTCATTAAATAACCCAAAACTTGTTAATATTACAGAATATCGTGTCGAGCAATTGTTAGAGATAAGTAAAAGATGACCGCTTGCTCGTATGTACATAGAAAGTGAACTAAAGCTTTCGTGTCATGCTGAATTCTGATGCAAGAGTTGATTTGTATCAAAATATCTTCCAACACAGACCTTACTGATCAGACTTAGTGTAACTTTTTCTCGAGTTAAATTTACCGGTACAGGTTTTCTCTGCAATTGGAAATACCCAGAGTATTTTCCACCAAGGTTCTCCAAAAAGAAATGACAGAGACACGAGTCAAGGGACATCAGACGTTTGAAACCACATTTAGAATATACAATACGAACCGGGACCGCTTGTTGGACAAGGTGATCGAAGCATGAAAATGTTCGTCGAAATTTATCACTGGCGTTGAGCTATGTACCTGTCAAGAACCGACCGCACCCTGTGTTGCTTTACAGATTTACATTACACTTTATAAATCATTAGCAATACACAACCACATCTGAGTTGCGATCTCGTTAAATCCAATGATTTATATGCAATTATTCCATACATTTTTAAAAAACAAATAAACACGACTAGTTTGTAAGGAATGGAAATAGACAATGGTAGTTTCAATTATTCTAACGACACAAAATTGTTGCAATGATACATTTCAATTTATATAACCTTTTACAAAACAATTTAGTGGAAACGGAACTTGAGAACCTTTTTGAAGTAAATAACTAAACACACCCAAAATGTAACAGTCGTGAGCTAAATAACTTCATTGTTAACGAAGTGGTTTAGTGCTTGAAAGGCCTGAAGTGACGTAGAAAAACTAGGGCAGCCACCAGTTTGAGGAGTAACGTTTGAATTGGGCATGTTTTCTACAATGCGAATGAGGAAAACGTTGAAACGAAAACGCTTTTCTATATGTGATCCAATTTGAGACAACTGTTCTAGTTGTAAACACAATTGTTTTATGAATAGCTATAGAATGATCTTTTAACTATCAAGTAGGTACATCGTATATCGTCAAGTACATTGCCCGACAATGGTGTCAAACAGCTAAGTACAGCAATACTGGGTCAGAGACATGTACTTTGCCAATTCCAGTTATCATGTAAGTTTTGGTAAAAAAAAATACTTAAATCTTAATATACATATTTCAACCTTGCGAGTTTTCTGAAGTTGCATTAGCTACAGGCAAATGACCCGTGGATTTTAATAGATACTTGACTGTTGTGTTTGACTCTCTCTAAAGGATTACACCTATAATACGATAATTGAATTATGAGTTAGTGGAAACCGTTTTGTTTGTCGGTAGTTTTGGTTCCGCCTTAGTACCTACTTTTCTATTTATTCATGATTGTTCAACTTTATTAATCTGCATTAATTGTGTAACGCGGCTTCCTAAGTGACCAACGATCATTCATCGTATATGGGGTTAATGTCAGAAAAATAATAGTTAACGAAAAGCCCAAAATAACGACTGTAAATGGAACATAAATGACATCGGAATTACATGGATAATATTAACAATGAAATAAGTACTAACGTGAAGTAACGAGGATTTTGTAGAAAATTGCAAAATAGTTCTTAAAGGTGAACCAAATCGAATACAAGTATCGAATCGGACAAGCTCAGCGCTCTTGAAAGAATGCCGCGTACCACAATGGGCGAATCACGTGAACGCCGGAACAAGTGGAGTGAATACATGTAGGCTGTCATGTGTGATATCAGCGAAACGTATCACAAGGGGCGTCGGAACGGAACTGTACTGACGTCTGGTACCTATTGACAATGTTACAAACATTACAATTTTAGAGTTACGACAACGTTTAATATGATACGTATTTGTTATCAACGTTTTTGTTGCGAATTAGGATTTTTAAGAATTTTTTATCTATGTTGCGTTTGAAGGTTCTGTCTTCAAACTATGTATGACAATAGGCCCACTACCTATTCCATAGTGGTACGTAAACGTAACTGGTGAAACGTGGGAGTGTATTACATTCATTTGTCTTCTTCTTC
>DWTO01001530.1:0-16023 GCA_018244755.1 Jemadia pseudognetus
CATTTTCAGCTGCCGGTTGAGATCTCTTACAGATATGGATACCAGTTCATCATCACTAATTTCTGCACAGGGGGTTGGAGACAAAGGTGCCTGTAAAATGAGAAAAGAAGCTGAGAAACATATGAATTGTATAAGAACTTCTTCAATAATGTTGGTATTATTCTTAAGGATATAAGAATTATAAGATATCCAAGAATTACAAATCAATTCAAGTAGTCTGCTATTAGAGCATTGATCTAAGCCCAACTGAAGATGGTGACATGCTGATAACTATATATCGCATCTGCTTCAATAATGTGACTAGTTATTAAGATGTTAAGAAAATGTTATTTTATTGAAGCAAGAGGTGATATGTGTCCTTCTCCTACTTTCACCAAGTTCCTCATTATTGAGGGCCATGACCACCTCCACGGATCACCTCTATACATGATCATTGTTATTCCAATTCAAATTCTTTTATTCATTATAAGGTATACATATACATACACTCAATGAAGGTAATATTTTAGTCATTGTACTTTGGCTTTGTGCGCCCCTCAGGCTAAAATAGACCGGTAAATCTACCCAATTAAATATTGTCACTTCTGTACAATTGATTGCCTCAATAGTATAATGGTTGCAAGAGGGACTCCTGAGCAAGAGGTCCTAAGCTAAATTCCCAGATAGGGCAGAATTTTTATTTGGTTTTTCCAACTTGAGATTCCCAGTAGTGGTTCTGGGTATGGATTTGTGTATGACAATAGGCTCACTTCCTAATCCAAGGGACGAATACCATAACAAGTGAAACGTGAGAATACTACGTATACTGATCTTATGTTTTATAACATTACACATCCAAACACTACACGTTAGTCATGACAGGTGGGTCACGACATCATTAATTAAGCTTACCATCATAGCTTTCCTTACTCCCAGTTCCTTTAAATCATGAGGCATTATAAATTTTTGTTAGCAATTAACAGAACTCAATTATTACGTGTTCCCTATACGTCGTGTCTTCTTCCACTTCAAATAACTTAAATAATGTAGTACAATAAAATTCAGCGGTAAGAAGAAATAAAAGTACTGCCTAATCTTTAATATAACCGCAAATTTTCTTAAAACACCGAATAGATCCCGATTAGAAACAATGGTACGTCATTGACATTGACTATGAAATACGAAGTCTGTATCCATCTGTAATTCTGTTTCTGTATGGTAATGTAACACAAGAGAGGAGACAGACAATAAAGACTGACAGATTGTTACAGAACACTATAATTTATAATCTGTACCCATGTAATTTTAGGCTGCATTCCACTAATGGTTCACAACACCCAAAGCCCAAAACACTCTTTTGGCCGTTCCAGATGGCGCCCACGATTGTTGTGGTCGTGGTGAAAACGTCACTAATGACGTCATGACTTATGCTCACGTGGAGCTCGCGACGACCATTTCAAGACGTGGGTCGTAGTGAGCATTGCATGGATTGGTGATTGCACTGAAACCCATATTATTTTATTCGAGCCAGCGCGCTTTATGCTCTTTTGGCATATGCACAGGAACGGTAAATAGCCTATTGCCTTACTGACGTTGCATCCAATTTTAATTCACACCGATATTAAAATAGTTTCATATTTCAGTTCAAAATCTAATTATTATATTTACGTTCATGTAGTTAACAGAGAAATACAAAACAAAACATCTCACACATAATTTGTGATATTATGGTTAATCATGCTTGCAAATGAATTTTAATATACGATTATCCGAACGTTACAATTCGTTAATTTATACTGATTGACTGTTTGTGTCTATACCTATACTCTATAGTAGGAGCATAGTATTTAACTATGGCTGTGTATGTTTCTTGGCTGGCTCTATGAAATGTTAATGTAGTTTGTATAGTTGACGGACAAGTGAGTTAGTAACGCAATAAAAATTTTGTAACGCATTTACTCAGTTTGCAGTGTAGTAAAATGGCTAAGAGGAAAAATAAACCACTAATTGATTCGGATTCCAGCAGCGAGTGTTCAGATTTGGATTCGGTAAGTTGCGTAAACAACTGCTAGGTTATAGTTTTTGGGTTTGGCAAAACATCCTGACGACATTCCGTTAAATTTTCTTATTTAGGCCAAGATCAATGTCTGAAGGATCTAATTATGTCCGGTGTGTAGCCGGGCAGACAAGAAAAATTGCATTTTATAGTAATGAAATGAATCTTTACATACAATATTGGTGTTCATGTTTATCTTTTTTACGTTGTTTTGTAATGGCCTCTGCAGCGTGACTCATGTGCAACGTAAAAAGCAACTTTCTCGAGACCATAATAATACGACAAACCAACGAAAAAAATTTATTTAGAAGTTAAAAACAGTTTGTAAGTCAGAAAATATGGCTTGATAATTTTAGACGCGAGTAAAGCATTCGTTTTCCACCTACCCATGAATGAATCCATAGATTCATAATATGTCAGATATTTTTAGCTTATGGTTTTTTTGGCTATAAAATTTTCCTCGTAAAAGCTACGTAGTCTAAAAAATTATGTTTATGTAACCAATACAGCTTTCTGTATGTTTAGAAACGTATATATTGTAATCCGAAATGTAGATTATCTTAGCCACTACCTTAAAATACATTATAAAAAATTAATAAAATACTCTGTTATAATTTATAAATTCATGCATAAAAACACAAAGTTAATGAATATATAAAAGTAATAAAAATAAAGAATAAATCTATCTACTAAGAGGTTTGCTCTTGTCATTGTCCCAATCATAGTGTTGGATTCAGCCAGTGAGGTGGTAATAACAAGTTTTACCAAAGTACCCTTTATTTGGTAGTATTTTAAATGTGAGTACAAAACTCTCTATTTTAGATTATTAAAATAAAACAAAATAAATATTCAGAAGGACTGTTGATGATCACTGTTCATGTCATAAAGATGCTGTATACTACTACCTATATAAAACTTAAATCACCAGATCACACTTATTTTACTTAGACATAACAGGCATAACTGAGAAATGATTTGACGAAATGATATTAAATTCATTCATGGGGAATTCTCCGTTCATAACACTACACAGTAGATGATGGAAACGGACATGGTCATGTGGTAGGGGATTCCCTGGAATTTCAATAAGTGTTCACACTGACATCTAGTGCCATTCATATCTTTACTATTAAAGTTACATATGTATATAGGATGTAAAAGATAATGCTCGTTAAAAACAGCAAAATTTAATAATGAAACAGGAAACTTTGATACAAGTGTAAAAACAGCAAATCTACTGTTTAAACGATGAGTTTGGTAACACTAGTCACAGCAGCAATTTCTTACTGGTACCTGCTCAATAATCTCATGACATATTCATAAACACAGAGATGGAATATGCTTCATATTGTCTTACATACATACATACCCTCCCGCCAGGTCCCTGGCGGGGTAGGCAGAGAGCACAAAGTGGCAAATATCTCTATTCTTGCACACCTGTCCTGCCTCTTCCACATTCATCACTCTCTTCATACACACACACCGGTTTCAGAAACTTTATATTTTTTTATTTTCATATTGTCTTCATAGGAGGAAATAAGTGTAGACCATGCTGTGACATAAAATGTATATCTAGGAAGGGTTCTGATATAGTTGCCCCTAGTAAATATTGTTGAAAAATATCTCTTACACAGATTAGCTTGCATTCACATAAATATGAAACAAATTATCAACTTCCTAAAAACCTAATCATCATTTTTAGTACCGGATGATATGAGCATAAGAACACACTGCCACTTGTGGGTATTTGCAATGTCCATAACATCGGATGTACTAACACTTTCTTGAACATCAATATAACAAGTAAATAGTGTTTAAACATCACTTTTATTTCTGTTTTACACATTAACATGTAAATAGATGGGTATATTATGCCTTTCAGCAATTCTTAAATCTAGCCAAAAAGAAGAAAAAGCCTGGGGACTCACCACCGCCAACAAAATCCAAAAGCAAGTCTTCAGATAGTGAATCAGACTGGGACGAGGATGATAAAAAAGATGGTAAGTGATTGTTGAAATCTTAAGTGTTTAAAATTTTAATATGATTAAGCCTATATTTAAATGCATGCCAGAAATATACAGACACTTAGTAGTGTCCTTACTAGTGTAAAAAAATTCAATATTCCACACAAATGCTCACAAATTGTGTTCTACACTAATTATTTTGATGTTACAATATTTTAAATAACAGCAATATTGTTAATAATAATACCAAGTTATTGTATAGTGGGTATTGTCTAAAATACAGAATTGTTCACATTAATATATTTGTTTTAGAAGTTGATATAGTATGCTGTGGTGACCTTGTTTCAATTTGGCTATGAGGTTTCCATCCCGTTCTTGGGCATGAATTGATCTTTAACTACAGGTGGCCTACAGCATACACAATGTTGCATTTTACATCCAGATCCAAAAAAATTTTTTTTACTCATAATAAACATTTTTCCTATTTGGGAATCAATCTGACCATATTTTATTCAGTAGTCAAGTTTGGTAACTCCATTGGTAACTATTGGTAACTGCAGGTCTAACAGATCAATCAGCGCTGACTGTCCAAAAAGTATCCGGATGTGCAGCTGGGCTACAACTTTTAATGAGTGATATTTAGTGTTGAAGGATTATTATTTATTAATGTTCACATCTATGTAGAAATCTGAAACCACATCAAAGTCCCAAATATGGTTTAAACAACATCCACAAGTGGTTGGCACTAACCCCTATGTTCACTAATAAATTAAGCAACACGGTGAAGTAAGCTCTGGGTGGAAAAGACTTATACGAGCAATGGGTCTTAAAAAAAATTAGTGGTATAAATATTCATAGTAAAATATTATAAAGGACTCACAGATTTCAATGTTCATAATTCAGAAGAATAATGCTTGTTTTCAGACAAATCATCATCATCGTCCAGTTCAGAATCTAATAGTGATGCCAAAAGTGACTCCTCAAAGAAAAGAGAACCAGCACGGAGTTCACGAAAGACATCTTCAGAAATGTCAGATGATAGCAGAAGAAAGCCAGAGCCAAAGAAAAGTGATGTCAGAAAAAGCACAGATAGCAATGGGTCGGGGAAGAAGAAAGATTCTTATAGTGAACCTGAAGAAGGTAAATGTGTACATGTATATTCATATTTTCAAACCAGGTCCCTCTCGGGGTGGGCAGAAAGCAGTGATAATATAAAATTCATTAACTTCAGCAAGATGGTAAGTTTATAGAATCCAACTGAGCATAACATAAAAATTTAACTTTAATTATGTATACCATAATATACTTAGTGCACTGTATTCTGTACCATATTGAGTAAATGTGTAGAAATGCTGTTCACATCTATCTGTCTTAGCTGGATCACTTCTTTGTGATATGATTAATGTGTTCTGGCATGACACTGCTGGACCTGACACCACTGTGGAACAGAAGTGTGGATTTTTGCAGTACATATTTACGAAAGAAATGTTGCACCTATATTTTCAAAGTAAATCAAAAGGAAATATATTTTACACAAAAGTTCATTAAAGATTTGGAGTGAGAACAGAAGAATAAAACAGAACAATGGTGAGGTGGATGTTAAACTTAAAGATAATTGTAAAATGAAAAAATATTTTACAAACAGTATATCGAAAAAATAATTGTTTTTACGAAAAATATATAAGCTTTAATGTCAAAAATCAGAGGCATTTGCTTGTCAAATATTAGTTGAACACCAATTCAACTGAATTGCAATATCTTGTAAATACATATAACAAGTTTAGTTAACATTGATTTTTTTACCAGGTGAAGTATCATCACATTCATCAGACAACGATTCATTGGACTCTGAAGAAGAATTTGACGATGGGTAAATTAGTAACAGTGTATATTTGTTTGGAAGTACAACACAATTTCATTCCTCAATGTATATAATACATAACGTCACACCTGTTATCCCCGAAGAGGTAGGCAGAGGAGTGTATAACACTCCCACAGTTCACCAGTTATGTTTACGTCCCACTATGGAATAGGTGGTGAGCCTATTGCCATGCACCGGGCACAAATCAAGACTCCGAGACACTACTAGAAAATCTAAATTAGAAAAATTCTATAGTGCCTGACCAGGGAATCGAACCCAGGACCTCTTGATCGTCAGTCGCACTTACAACCAACACGACCAACGAGGCAGTCTATGTTTCTAAGTTCTAATCTAAGTTTATGTTTAAATTTATAAATAAGCCTTTAATAAAAATGAATACCACCCTGGTATAGGCTCAATTCAAGATAGGCATAATGTATGTTATATTACTTTTCATGGCAGTTTTCTCGAGTCATTACTCATAATTACATATTATGGCACTTTTCTCGAGTCATTAGTCAGTTATAAGCGTATAAAACGTACATAAATCTTACGTACGTACAATAGTCGTATGTGCATAAATCTTCTAATTGATTATGTTTCCCTTTTATCTACATAGTTAACATAAAGTGTATATGGTTTCATGCAGCTTTATAGTCTTAGATCTTAGAGCTCTTTTTCACTCAGGAGTGTATAGAACCGTCCATAGGCAGAGCTTCGACATTGTAGTGAATGTACCTACTTACTTGAAATGTAAATTAATGCATTCATTTTATACTAACTTACTATTTTATAAAGATCCGTTATAAATACTGGATTATCTCAGGCAAGTACATAAAAGCACCGGATGTAAATAATTGCGTCAATTTGCTTGTCTAATGTGATACCGAACAGATTTTGAGCCGCGGAAATTATCTGTGGATTACACTGGCTGGACAAGGGTTCAGAAATCACTCTACGGCTGTGTGTATACATATATGAATTTATATCACTTAAGTGAGGCCGGAAAATTAATGGATCGACATCAAAATGATAGCATACATACGTTATAAAATAGGGCAGGCAATTTTTTAATAACCCGGAAAATAATCGAAATTTGTTTCTGGTTTTGACCAACGTCCAGTATAGATTCATATGTCCGACGATTGACATGTTTTTAGGTTCCTGTGGCTTCTGGTTTCTGGCTCTGCCTTGGCCAGTGGGAGAGCCATGCTTTAAAGAGCTACTATAAATAATCGATCCAACGATCTTCAGCTCGCACTTAGTGATGTAAGCAAGTAGCCAGATTGGCGCATAATACCGCAGCACGCCTCTTTCCTCAAAATTTGCGCACTTGGCATTCCATTCCAACCGAAGTCGTTAACACATTGTCCAAAGAGACTTACCGTAACAATCTTGTTGAAGCCTATTGTAAGATTAGCCACAGCATAGAGTCATATTACAGGCTATTGAACACCTGGCGAAATCGGGTACCAGATTGAAGGATATTTGGCAACCCTACCTTAGATCCGAACGAATTTGAAGCTTTGAATTCCATTTCAATTTATAGCGACCTCCGAGCATTTGCTCAGCTGTTCTAACCGTGGGTACAACGTACCTATAGAATTCGAATCGCATTTGAAAGTATGGATGAGTTTTATTAAATTTGAGCCTTTTAATTGAGCATATCTGGCTATGGAATCAACCACGTTACTGGCTCTACCATGCTGCGCCATTGCGGATAGACACCAATCCATAAATCAGGAATTTTTACACCGCACAAAAACTATTACAAACAGATTTAAGGATATTTACTTAACAATAACAATTGAGACAGATTGTGTCTGGTGAAAATTCCCTTTTAACCAAGTGAATGATACTATATATATATCGCTTGGGAATAGTTCTTTATTTGAATTCATATTACAAATACAAAGAGAAAATATTCAATTGTTGTTTAAGAAAACGTGAAATAGTGTGCTAGAAGTATAAAATACAAAAGTAATATATCAGCCTATGTAATTCACAACCAGTTATTATCAACTTGAAAACACCTTACGTGGAATGTCCACTATCGTCTTCAAGCAAAAGGTTTATCAAACCAATATAATACCAGTATATCCGTATGAAAGTTGGGAACAATAGATGAGCCATTTAAGGGTATGTGACCAACAAGTAATGAACCGAGGAAATAACTAAACCTTGCCATTCTTAAAGAAGTATTTAGGAATTGCAACGTTATTCAGGCAAACCATAACGTTATTGTGTGTTATAATCTAGCAGTCTTCGATAGGATAAACATTTTGATCAATGTTTGGGACAGCTGTGTTCACAAAATTTTACAAACATACTTGTAGGTTGTATTGTACGTGGAAGGTGCTTTCAAATAGCTTTAAATTCTCTTTAAACACAAACACGATTACATATTTCGATATACCATATCTATTTTGTACTTTACAAAATAAATAATAAATTAAAAAAAAAGTTAATTTTGTGACGTTACAAGTACAAATAAAAAAATATCAGCCGCGAAGCCCACGTGTTAACAAAAATATATAATTGTGCAATAATACATCATATTTAAAACATTAATATTTAACCGTCATTTTTGATATAAAAACTACTTTGCCTTTCAGTCGAATCTCAAAGTCAGACTTAACTAATCATCTCGTTAAATTATTCCACTCACAAATGAAACGTAATTAAAATAGTAGAAAATAATTTTAAACGCGTAAGGTATGAAACAAACTGATGGACGTTATTATTTACTTGTCAAAGTTACATCACATTGTGTCAAAATATGGTAAATGTCATTAAAATTGCGACGCTTCTTTAGATTTTCTGACAGGATACTTTTAAAGCATAAACAGATGACAATATAAAATATACATTTTATAGGGCGTTAAGGTACAAACTCAGCGCCGTCAGGAATATCTTCAATTCTCTGCTTATAATAATTAATTATATGAGAGCATTATGTGCTCTAGTTTTCAGGCATTGTTCAATTATAAAAGTGAAAAATAATATAGGTAATTAATACATTGTTGTTAATTACAATTTCTAACAATAATTATAAAAAATCCTTAAAGCCATTCAACTTTGTCCAAATTTCTCTCATTCGAAATTGATCCAAAACGTCTTAGGTATTCCCGGCTGCCGGAGACATTCATTCCAACTGTCGGCGTAAGGGGATTTCTCTTCTATAATCGCTTTTCCGAGTATTTCCTTCTTCGCCATTTTCGTCTTACACCCCAAACTTATATATATGCTGACTTTATTCAAATTCGCCTTGAAAACTGTCAGCTTGACTGTAGCCGACTTAGGATCCCATCTGGCAGATATAGTCGGTACAAATCTATCGCTTTTCCAATAACATTCTGCTTTGTTCGCTTCCAATATCGTCGCTTTCAAGTACAATGGAGCTGGAAACAGAAAAAAAAATTATTCCTAATTCGACACTTTGGTTTCATTTTCAGGTATTTTATTAGTAGGTACATATTTCCAATATTGCATTTTGGAAACAAAGAAAAATCTCTAGCCTGTATAGGTATTTTCAAATTAGCTTTATGGATCTACATATATAGATACCTAGCAATACCTACCTACATATAATAAAAGTGAACGCATAAATTTACGGAAACATGCGATAATAAACCGGTACGTCTTTCTCTGAATACGGAACCATTTAACTTCAAATATATGGACGATATTTTTATCAATTTATAACCAGAGCACAAAAGGCTGAATGTAATGGAAAGAAATCGAGAAACATACGTCGCACATGTGATTTAACCTATTATTTATCTGACATTACCTAAAAATAAGAATTGCATAATATGTTTTACACGTTTTTTGCGAAACAAAATTTTCTTGAAGTGGCTCGGATTCTGGATATGTGCCCGTTGTATGGCAATAGACTCACCAACTATTCCATAGTGGTACATAAACGTAACTGGTGAAATGTGAGAATGTATTATACTCCGCTGCTTACCACTTCGGGGGATTAGAGGCATGTGTTCATTGCATCATATATAAGTGTACATCAAAAATTTAATTACACTAATTAAACAAATAAACTATTTCGTTCTTTCTTTCTTTCTTTCTCTCTTTCTTTCTTTCTTACACTGAGGATGTACACACGAGGAAACTAAGGAACGGCTTATTACAACTACAAATAAAAACTAAACCCCATAAGGTACCCGTAAACATTAAAGATGGTTGCAATTTGCATACATTACGGGTGCTCGGATTGCGCAGTGACTTGTTAGCGCTGTTCATTGTTTATGATTCAATGCGCAATCGCGACAACTCTCTCCTCTTCGATAAGCAATGAGCATTACGCTTCCGTGCTCCACAATTCAGACTCTCGCTTGAGTTTCGAACACTTCCACTTAGCCGTTATCCTTATAAAAAACATTTGGAATATTATACTATGTATAATTGTAAGTAGATTTTTTATTATTATTCCCCTATTTTCTGTACGAGTTAACAAGAAGTGCCAAGTGCCTAATTCCATCCTAACAGAACTGCCATGCTTATTTTTTATACCACTCTTTTCATACACACATGCTAACTTCAAAGACTTCTGAATGCCCACATCCGCCAATCCTGATCTATTTGTTCAAATCTACTTCACCGCCGGTTTATTATTCTGATTGGCGATGAAACGAATCGTTTGTATTATGTAATTGAACAGTTTCAAATTGTTTAAGGTTTAATAACAGCCCTGTTACATGTGAGAATCGGGGTCGACTATCCCGTATGTCTAGCAAAACATGTTAATGCTCGTAATGCTTTTTATAGACAAGAAGACCTCCTATCCTATCCTGAGATAATTCTGAAGCAACAAAGACATTTATGACCCGTGAGCAATTTAAATAATTAAGAACGCGTCTGGAAACGATTCAATCGTAGATAGTGAAGTCCTTATATCAATAGGAACGAATGATACAAATAATAGTCTATCGAAATTCTGATTAAACCGGTTTATATTTACCACCTGACATTTGTAAGGATATTTCTCAACTAAACACATTGTTGTCTAACAAACAACAATACTTATAACATCATATTCATAAAACGTTTGCAAGTGGACCTGTGAGTCAGGTTGGTAAATCAGATAACTATAAATGAGTGTGTTTTGAATGTAAATTAGTCAAAAACAATGCTAGTACAAAAACAAAAACGTTACTAACTACCATACCGGAATTATAAAACGTGCATAAATTAATTATGCGGTTTTATTTACAACACAAAATGTTGTTTAAATATATATTCCGACACACAATGCTTTTGTACGCTTTGATTAGTAATGAGTTTTTCGATTAGGAATTATTATCCAAGTGATTATAATGAGTAGGAACCAGCGATTTTACGATATAAGTGAGACGCACTCGCCACATGAGTGCCAAGTGAGATTTACCTCCAAGTATCGAGGTAATGATTACATAACTGTGACCGTTCTGACGCTGCGGTTATACGAACTCAGGATGCCGGGAATCGAACCCAGGACGTATATATCACCAGTCGCCCTTGCAATCAATTAAACAACGAAACACTCAATCTAATTTTAATTTTGTAGACAATTATTAATTTGAAAACTAACGTTCACATTTATTTCACTAATAGTTCAACATCAACCATAAAACGTCATACTCAATTCAAAGCAGTCACAAAATATATATTTATATGGGTATGGAGGCCTTGAGTGTAGAAACTAAGTGCGCATCACATTAATAAAGTTTGTTAATAAAAAACTAATTGCAAGCTAAAGTTTTATAATGTACAGAACATCAAACTCGGCCAGCTTCATGACTATATCAACTATTAGGTCTAATATGTAGTAGGTAAGTAGATGATCTTCAAGATCTGCTAAGCTATCAAGGCGACGTCGTTTCAACATGTTTCAAAAACAACAACTTTCAATATTTATAAAAGTTTTTATAGACTGCCTCGTTGGTCGTGTTGGTTGTAAGTGCGGCCGAAGAGGTCTTGGGTTCAAATCTTAGATCGACCACTATTGGACTTTTCTAATTAAGATTTTCCAGTAGTGGTTGGGGGCCCGGTAATAGACTCACCACCTATTTCATAATGGGTCGTAAACGCAAGTGATGAAACGTGAGTGTGCACTACATTCCTCTGCGTACCTCTTCGGAGATTACGGGCGTGATGTTACGTTTATTTTTATAAATACCGACCTTTGAATTGTTCCTGTTCCTGCATCGTTTGAACACTGCACCTCAGCCTGTTCACGGTCAGCTGAACGGTATCGTTCAGGCCATCTTCGCTGCCCGTGTACAACAAAGTCACTTCCAATTGACCCTTCCTATTTTCTCTCTGTGAAAATATGTATTCAACGGTTATTGGAAACATAAACATAATATGTACGATTGAATAAATACGATCAATTTGTCGCCCATAGGTAGGTATCTGTAATAAATTGCTGTCAACGCTGCGTCTCGTGAAACGGATTGGTGCCTCTGGTTTTGATGGAACGCTTACATAATTTACGAACGATATAACTTTATCAGTACGTTTTAGTATCGTGCCATTAACACAGTTTGAGTACCGGTGACATTAGTCATTCTATTAGTATTCATGATGGATACTTAGTTGACTTTATTCTATCGCATTACTAAAGGGGGTTACGCTAAAGGTGAACATAAGCTGAATATTGTATATTATATATTATATATATATATTATATATATATATATATATATTATATATTCAGAGACTATTTTTATTGATAAAGTAGGACAAGAGGTATAACAATCGGTATTGTTGCGTTAATGAACAAAAACTTTAAGAAAACCTTGACATTATATAAAATAGTCTAAACATATACAAATCGTCGAATATAATATGAATAAATTATCGTTACCTATATCGTTACGCCAAGTCAATTACGGGGTAACCAGAAAGCAGAGTGTAAACAATTTGTCTTATACGTAAGTATATTCTTTTACATTTATCATTCTCTTCATACACGCACGATGGTCTTGGACTCCCCGATCAGCCAGAACAACACTTTGTTATAAAAATATGATATCATTAATATTTAAATCAACTTCAATTATAATACTTAACCATAGTGGAATGGTGTTCGATTAAGCGAACATAATAAGTAAAAAAAACACAAATCGCATATAATTATTTTCCTGTATCGAATGAGTATCTAATCTATTATCCTTAACATGTATGTAACAACAGAAAGTTTCATTTTAGTTTTTCATTAAACATAACATTAGGAACTGTTAATTTTCTACATGTGCCGATTTTCTGTCTTTGATCTTTTCAACGTTAGCCATATTCTTCAACTCAAGATGTTTTTCATACATTTCATCTGATTTATTACCGCAAAAGTGTTCGACATTTTATTTAACTCTCTTCAAATAGCTTTCTTGACGCCCAAGGAACACCTGTGACTTTTAATCATCTATCCAACTCCGTTTTAGATATTTTGCCATGCGAATTTTCTTCCATGTAATTTTTCATAACGATATTATTTTTACTATTAAATAAGCTTACGAATTTGATGTTGGTTTTAGCTCAACAAGGAAAACGCATTAGTATATATCTGTAGCTTGAAGTTCTTTGATTACCTAATAAGAATAAAGAGAATTATAACACGTGCAAATCAACTCATAGATCATCGAAATCTCAATTTAATCAGTATTGCAGATATTCCATTTTAACAAACTTGCGGTTCGCAAAATCACCAAAGATATTAATTACGCAAACAATAGAATCTTGCTACCTTTTTGTGAATTCCTTATGAAACGAGCAAAACTTTACAACACATACATACATACACATATGTATGTGTTGTAAAGTTTTGCTCGTTCGATGAGGATAATAATATGTATGTACATATCCTTACGCCAGGTCCCTTGCGGGGTAGGCAAAGAGCACAGAGCGCCAAATATCTCTATTCTTGCACACCTGTCGTTCCTCAACTTTACAACACCGACGCGATAAAGCAACAGTGAATTACATTCGACAAGAAACATACATAAACATAATATGATTGATGACGATAAAATTATACGAATTTAAAAAAGAAGAATCAAGGTTGTCTTGCGTCAGCGCGGTAATAGGTAACATACCTACTGCGTGCTGGGATCGGTCGAGGTCAGAACTATTCTATTGTCGGCCTGCATAATAAGAGTCAAGATTGTTTTAATTCCCCTCGGCCATTGATGATGACTCACGCATTAACAAATTTCGATTATCCGCAATTACTTTTTTAACAAAGCGCTGTGGCCTACCCTCGTGTATTATAAACGTGTACGAGATTACTTTTAATGGTCCTTGACATATATGAACTTTGAAAAGATTATATGCAATTAAAACAGAGCCTCCAATTTTAAAAATGGTATAGCAACAACTTTAAACTTTTCCTATTAATAAACATCGTGACAATTCCGCAAGATTTATCATGAAAAGCGAAATAACATTATATTTATATTTTTGTCACATTCTAGAAAGCTCTTAAATTATACAACCGAAGATCCAAAAGAACTAGGTTGCAGGAGCATTTTAAATTACGTACTGCGGCTGTGTGCAACCAGCACTTTCGAGTTTCACTGATTGTTAGAACAAGTAGGTACTAAATAACTTTAAACAAGTAACGAACGAACTCATCCGTGCATCGAATCGACAAAGTCAACAACTTAAATCGTTTGTTCTGAGAAGTTAACATTTTATTACTCACTGCTTTGAACAATACGAAATTATACCTACATAAAATTTGCGCTACAAGTGCATTTAAATTACAACACGGTCTAATTTATTTATAAATAAATTACTATTAATTATGTAATAAATATCAAGGATATTTACGTATAAAACATTAAAAGATGATGACTGTTCATATGTATTTACAGTTCGTGTTTTGAGGCACCTTTTACGTCGCCATTGTGTTGCGACAAAAAGCTACTTCAAAGGCAAGGATGATGTCATTGTAAGGAAAAAATATAGGTACATGAAAAGACGCTATTATTTGTTAACGATTGCATGATAATTAATTTCAGAGTTAAACCCAGCTCGTAAACTTCATAATAAACATCCATAAAAGCTGTAGGTAACGTAGCAATTCATGTTAAATTCCGCGTCTCATAATATTAATGCAAAAAATAGTAAAGAAAGTATGATGGATTTTTAAATCGGAAACTTAAGTATCTGCTATATCACTTACCCGTGAATCAGTTGTAGAGAGTCCACTGGCGATCGCGTTGATAGGACGCCAAATATCAGGCGTGCCTATTAAACCATTCTTGAGATCGTTTTGAAATAACTTGGAATCAAAATTCCACGTGGCTGCACCCAATGTCCTTCGTTTTTCCAATATTGATTTTTGAGTAGCAGCCTCAGTTTTCGTTGACTTAAAACTGGTGAACGTTTTTTCTAGAAAATTTCCTATTGGCTTCTGGCCTTGTTCCTCTGTTACTTTAGATATCTTTTTGGAATCTGGAGACTTAAGGCTTTTTCTTTTGTCTGTTTCTTGTCTCGTTTCTAATATGGCATAAATTGTAAGAGACAAAAAGTGACCCGCGAGTTGACTTTGTAAGTCGATTTTTTCTGACGGCTTCTGCGGTTCCTTTTGTTTTAACTGAAATTTAAAGTCTTCGTTCCATACTGGCCAAGAAGTTTCTTGTAACGACGTTTCAAATTTGCTTTCGCCTGGAAAGACTCTAATCTGAAAATTGAGTTACAAGTTAGTACCTTACTTTTAAACAAAACATATTAAAATGGAAATACCAAGTACCATTATGGAGGTACTCAAAAATAATTGTAAGATCAAAAAAAAAGGATTTCTTTGGAGAAAACCTTTTCGTTACAATATTGTAATTGGTTAATTAGGTATTTTTGTGTGAAAATGCAAACCATATCTCTAACAATATCTGGCGAATAAAACTCACGTTATGTCTTACAGGGGTAAAAGGTCAGTCATATCGATTTAAAACGCTCTTCTCCGATACTTATCGTATACACGTTGGTGGACTGTCATTACGTAAAAAGAGAAATTGCATAACTTTTCCTCCCTTTATTCTTAAACATATTTCCTCCCATATAATACATAGTGAGCACATGTAAATATATAATTCATATGTGAACTACACGGGAGAGGCTCTCAAATCGCATAATGAAATTAATCATTTCTCAGTTGCAGTGCAGTAATG
>DWTO01001531.1:0-16015 GCA_018244755.1 Jemadia pseudognetus
TCCACTGTGTCTGCCAAAAGGTATGGCGACACCACTTGCCTTGCGGTACCGATGGGGATTGGGGATGTTCCTAATACAATTAGGCTTAACGCAGATGGGCTTAAAAATCATTTTTTTGCGTACGAGCATGATTTATTATGTATTGATATTTCGATATTTACGATACGTAACGGTTATTTTAGACATTGTAATTTCACAAATAGGTATTTAATGTGTTTATTTCTTTCTGATATAATTATCGTTATAAGTTTGTCGATATTTTAACGTGATCGTAAAATAATTCGGAACATCCCTAATGGTTTTTGTCACGTCGTTCGGGTATCCTTTCTTGAGTATGTACTTATTTATTGTATTAGAAACGTTATTACGTTGCATACCTACGTATATTACTATGCCCCTGGAACGAGGACGGTTTTCAATATTCTCATGTAGACAGCTTATTGCTGGATCGCTGTCAGATCAGATCGCATCGGTCCGCGCTACTCGCTGATGGTTGTTGCATTTAACTGTTGTTTTGATTGATTTTCTTACGTTTATTAATTTTATTTTATACGTGTATTCATTCGCACCGAATGCCTTACTGCCTACGGACTATTTAATACGCAATTGTCATTTCATTCACGTGGCAGTTGGCGAAACAGCATGGACTTGTACTCTCAGTGATTGGTAGTTTCGTCGAACTCGTGTATAGATGTAGCGTGTGTTTGGAAGCTGCATGATATTTTTTTGTAGTTTTATTTCACTTAACATAAATCCGTTGCCATTTTGATATTATGCACTCGAAATTGTTGCGTGCGAAAGGTGTACTTGATGTGTATAGTTATGTCCTTTACAGACGTTGCAAATCCACATCGTCAAACTCTGACAGTTCGGAGAGTGAGAAAGCGGAGGAGGCGGAGGCTGAAACTGAAGTCGAGGCAGAAGACGAGGCGGAAGAAGAGGAGAAAGAAATGCCTCAGAAGCCCACGAAGGCAACTAAGGGGAAAGAGAAGCGTTCGAAGAGTACCGCCAAGAAGAAGGAGCCTACGCCGCCGCCGCCGCCGCCCCCAGTGCGCGCCTGCAGGAAGACTAACAATTCGCTCGCATCAGCTACCGGCCAGATAGTCATCCCCGACAATGACGAGGCCGTCAGCAGCACCAGGAAGAAAATCAAAACATCTCAGATGTAATTATGTTATGTTCTTTGTCTTTATGCTATATATTCATTACATATATTGCCTTTACACTTAGGCGTAAAAAATTCCGCGGCAAGGGGGCCACGGTTTATGTCACCATGACATGACTCATTGCCTTGGTGTATAAAAATTCAGTGATAAATTTTTCTATGTCCAAAGGTTTCTCAAGAGTTCGACTGCGGTTTTACTTTATTGACTTTAATTTCTAAAAAAAACGGCAATGTCTAAGTAGAAGTGCGTGACTTGCTTGGCGAAATACACTGACACAGTAAATAATCCAATTTGTTCATCACCTTTGGTAATGTAATTGCGACATGGTTTTAGACAGTACTTCAATTTTAATAGATATTGCGGGCAGACGATTACCTCGAGCTGTGCATTGATCATAACTGCACGAGATCTCATCTACATCTAAAACGTAAATTGAATTAGCTAGTCTGATGGTCCAGCAATTAGTGGAACTGATTGCTGAGCCAGGTATCGTGGGTTTGATTCCCCGAAGTATATAAATATCGTGTACGTTTTTACATATCTCTATTAATAACTGTTTTCACTGGTTTAATTAGGATGAATGGTAATCCATATTATAATTAAGGTTATGTTTAAGTATGTACCCTTCAGCAGCTGGCGCTGATAATGGGTTTGTTTGGGTTCGTATTAGATAAATATTTCCGAATAACTATGATCTATTGGGTATGAAGTAGACAGACATAACCTTTTTTATTCGTGAAGTTTAGGTCTCCCGAATGTACGTCACCATCACACCAACGTGAGGTAATAAGTTACTTCTCAATAACGAAAACGTTGCGAATCGTTTATAGCTAAGGGCGCTTTACACCTTCGTTCTTGATGTGCACGAATTTGTCACTTTTAAAAATGAATGTAATTTTCTATTTTGACTCGGACGGTAAATTGCTGTGAAGTGGTCGACGCAGTTGTCGTCTCGTTTTGAATCGAAACACTCCTTGATTAACATTCAATGCACCAGATATTGAGTGTCACGATACATTGCAATGGATAATTACATTAGTTTTTAAAATAGTTTACTTCTGCGGAATAATGCTTATTTATGTCGTTTCTCATCGCTTTGGTTGTCGTAATTTTTCCTTTTTCCAATAATTCACATATATCTATATTCATTAACATTATCGAAGCATAGAGGAGTTTGCTGTGTTGTAATTATTCTATGTTGGCTTCGTCTCGTCCAGTGATTTTGGTTATGATGAATGGGGACAGATTAAAATAAATCTGAAACATTGCTTTTGTGTGTTTGAGTATCATGTTGTTTGCTTCATATTAAAATTATTCCTTTAAGTACTTAATCATTTTGTATCCGATCATTTGTATCATCATAATAACAGTTACCTTCTCCGAGATATTGTCATGTTATTTTTAGTTTCAGTCAAACTGAGGAAGACATGCAAACAGATATGTACAAAGTTCTGGAGCAACTCACCAACCACGAAGACGCCTGGCCTTTCATGGACCCCGTTGATGAGGAATATGCGCCCAATTACTATGCAGTCATCCGTCGACCCATGGACCTGCATAAAATGGAGAAACGCCTCGATAGTGGTTTCTACACAGATTTCACGATGTTTCAGGCCGATTTCAAATTGATTGTCAACAACTGTCGCCTATACAATGGCCAGAACAACGGTGAGGAAAATCAACAATACTACTTGTCTCCTCTCTATTGAGATAGGTTCATCTCAATAGAGAGGTTCATGTTAGTTACATGTTACAGGTACATGATCTATCATGTACGATTGATCATGCTATGGCAGTTTTTCATTTTTTACATTTCGCAATTGATATATTATAATTTTTAAATACATAATTATTTTATTCTTGCTGTTCTGATATTTATTGAATGATGATTTAATTGCCAATGGAATTTAGCTACTTCGTACAAGCAGTACAGACAAATAGTCAAATAACTATCCAGCTTCATTGTTTTGCCTTTTTCTAGTTCTTATATAATGTCATAAGTTTCTGAGAATGGTCATTTAATTGGATAGTTTCTTTTAGTGTGCTGGGTGAGGTTATAATGTAAGAAATTAAATCTATAACATATGAGAATAATAGAACAAAAATTGTGCTGATATAGAGTGGGTTAGCCTACAGAGCAGTGATGGTCTAGTAGTTTGAAACTTACACTCTCGCTCTTGAGGCGCGGGTACAAATCTTGGCGTGCACCTGTTTACAAAATGAGCGTTTAACAGTTAAATGTTACTTGCATAACAAAAACATAGTAAGGAAACCTCTTAGAGTTCATAAAAAATGTTCTCTAAGGTCATGTTAAGTCTACCAAGCCTCACTTGGGCAGCGTGACAGACTATGCCTTTAACCCTAAAATAAAATAGATAACCCTCTTATTCTGACAGGAGACCTATCTGCCAACAGGGCAGCGATAAAAGGTCCGGAAAAAAATTGGATCTGTACTTCATTCATGTTTGTTGTAGTCCTTAGTTTTTGATATTCAGTGTGTAAAAGAACCAGAAAATGAAAGAATGGTTTTAAGGGAAATGATATGATGATATAATGTTTGATTTGACCCACTTATATTACGTTGTTCAGATATCTCTACAGCTATCTAACTGTTTCAGAGTATACATTGATGGTGGATAACCTACAAAATGCATTTGACCGGCTCACTGACAAATACATCCACCGGTCATCGTCGTCGGATGAGGAGATCGCAGTGGAGTACCAGCTTCCTACTCCATCTCGGAAGCACAAACTTAAAAACACTGATGAAACCCCACCTTGCCAAAATCGCAAAAAGAGAAGGATCGAGACCATTGGTAAATGTTTTTCAATATATTGAATACTAAAAATATTACACTTTGTTTTTGTGTTATTACGCCGAGTTCCTAACGGGATGTTATTACTATTTGTTTGCAAAATACCAAAAAGGATGTGGCTAAATGAATTGTCACAATAAGTAAAGCCAAATGACGATTTTTGGAATTCATTAGTGGCATGTTCCTGAGGGCAAATTAAATGCTGGTTATTCATACGTAGGAAGTAGGGTGCATTAAATATTACTAGCATTTTGATTTTCTTGTTACCAGTATTTTCTCCTATCTTCTTCAGAAAATTGTCATTCTTTTATTTGTCTATTATTGTCGAATGAAATTCACTTCAGTGAGTAAAGTGATACAGACTGTAAATAAATTATTTCAGTTATCTTGCCTCATTCCTTCAGCCTTGATAGATCCCATCATAAAAGTTGGTGTTGGTGACGTTTTTATATTCATCATTTATTTATAAAGAGCTTTATTCGAATTTCAATAAGTCATCAGATCAAAAGATCTGGAGTAGCAAATTTTAAAGTAATTATAAGTTGACAGTCAATTTTTAATTGTTGGTCATCATCATCATTCCTCTCATGTCAATGGACATAGGTCTTTCTCATAACGACAAGCGATTGGATAACATGGAATTTTGTGGGTGTAACGCCAATTTAGGCCTTGTGTGTATTGTTGTAGAGTATTTTAAATCCTTATTGTATGTAAGAACAGTCCTTATTGTTATAATGAGTAAAAGTTGAATATAAGAATATAAAATAAATTGTATTGAATTCTGTTAAAAAATTATATGCTTCCTGCCAGCACAGACAAGGCAACATGTATTATTCAACATCACAGACCTAGAACTTCACATATTTGCAATTTAATTTACAATGGAGGTCACCTTGCCGCACAATAATAGCTATTGTTTAGATTTATCTGCAGACTTCCATTTATATACTGTTTGGATAGCTTTAAACACGTTCGACAAGATTTAACGTCTGCTAATAGACACTGACAATCATCTGTAGTGTTGCAATGCATACTAACATTGACTTCTTGAACACCAAGCATACATGCAGTAAGAGAATATTTGAAGCTTATTGAAATATGAATATATTTAAAAACAAATTCACTGTTAATAAATTGAACAGATTGCATTAAATATATGGTGGAACATTTTTTATATAATTTTTATTATATGATTAAAAGCTTTATTACATGAGGTTAATATTTTAGTTTCAGGAGACCTGGTAAAAATGAAAAAATCCGAAAGAGACCGCATACTAGCGAGTATGAATCGAGATGATGACGATGATAATGTAGGGGTAAAAATACCAGACACAGATCCAGAACAAGATGAAGAGTCCGATCAACCAATGAAGGAACCTGTACCACAATCTGTGGAAGAAAAGAACATACAAAAAGACAAAGTACAAGAATCAGAGAAAATGGAGGTTGATGCTCCCCCAGCTGAAGATAATAAATCTGAAGAATCTCATAAACGTAAAGATGGCAAGGTTAAAAAGAAGCACAAGGGACATCATCGACATGGCAAACATTCCAAAGGTCATAAGAAAGAACATAAATCTGGCAAACGCAAACATAGCAAGAAGCGCGGAAAGAAAGATGGGGAGGGGAAAAGAGAAAGAAGGAAGAAAAAAAAGAGCAAACATCAAAATGAGGAGATACAGGAACCCTCTGTGGAAGAATTACATCAAAGCCCAGCTCCAGAGTCTCCAGAGAGTTCACACAGAAGCCGAAGTGCTTCCCCATTGCCATCGATACATACACCAACTCCATCACCCGAGCCAGTGGTGGAGCCCGAGCAACTCAAGCCAGACACCTCGGATTTGTTGCCAGATCCTGAGTTCCTGAAGGACAAGTATGATAAAATAAAAGAAAGACGTCGAAATGCTGCCAAGGATGCCTGGGAGTCACTGTTTGAATATAAACAGAAAGTGGTTGAGAAACAGAAACAGAATTTAGATATACCGCAAAAGGATAAAAATCCAAAATTGAAAGAAACTATTGAAAAATTGCAAGCCAAAAACAAAAAAATAAGTTTCAACAACATTTTCACTCCCGGGCGTAGTGGTCTACGCAGGTCGAAAGCCACACACACAAAAACATCTAAAGATTTAAAAAATTCTGACAACGATACATCTGATAAAGATGACGAAGCTGAAGACAAGCAACCTGAGCCACGATCTGCAGAGGTCAAGGAAGTAGTGGAGGCTGTAGGAGTTGTAAAGAAAAGGAAAAAAAGGGTAATGAAGAGGGCCAAAAAGAGTTCAGCGAAGAATGCTTCAGCTACCAAAGCTCTGGAACTAGTTGTCAAAGATATAACTATGTGGCTGACTGATGATCCAAAAGATTCATCTATGAGCTCTCCTTGTATGAGTCCCGCCCCAACAATTTCTACAGAAGACCACGACAGCAGTCGATTGGATGATGAATCATCTCAAGGGGAAAAATCCTTGCTGTCACGTAGAGACGCTTGTCGCAAAAGACAATCTGCAAGGGAACATAGAATTGTTAAAAAAAGGGAAGTCCAAAGAACGATAGACCGGCTACAGCCAGGCAAAAGCAAAGGTAACTTGCTTACGAATTTGGCTAACAAAAATGTTGAAAAATCCGAAGAAGTAGCACTCCTCGATGTAAATAGGGAGGAATCAAGTCCCAAATTGAGTCTCGGTTCAGTTTTACCGACAGTAGAGTTCGCACTCGGTAATGATTCACACAAATTTAGTTCCAAGGAGGAGCAGCCTAATGTCGTGGTTCATAAAGAGGACCCTAAACCGATTGAAATTCCTAAGGAGGTGAAAGAAGTAGAAACATTGTCAGAGGAATTACCTGTGGTACAAAATGTATATCCAGATAAAAAAGATGCTGAGGTGGAGACTGAACCACTGCCAGCCATCATTAAGCCAAACCAAGAAAAAGCAACTCCTAACCTTAGCGCATGGTTCAAAGCTTTTGGTGCTCCTAAGAGCTCACCGAGTTCAGGTTCTAAAAGGAAAGCCGAAGACAATGAAACCGAAGAAAAATCTGTGGAAGGTACAAATGGTAATGCGAAGACGACATCAACCCCCTCCAAAGTTGATTCTCCTAAAGATCCGGGTACTCCGAATGCTGACGATGGGGATAGTCCCCTTCCAAGTGTAAATGCTACCAGACCACGCAGGACAAGTACCGGCAGTTCGGTATCCGAAAGATCCTCATTCAGTCAAGATCTTGACTCACCTCGACACCAAATGTCACATAATTCTCCATTGCTTCGTTCACCAGCATCTCCGCGAACGGAGGATTTCCAAAAGATTACGTATCCTATTATTAATGGTACAGTGCGCGCTGGGTTTTATCAAGATACTACGTCGACTAAGAGTCCCGAGAAAAACTGTAGTCCACGTGAAGGCCCTCACTCACCTTATGCGGCATATTCTCAACACGTATACGCTCTTAATAACGCGACAGGCTCTGGCACCCCGAATTATTTCGTAGACCACAGCAAGAGCCCGCTGTCAACTTACGGTCTAAACGCTCCACACTATTACGACTCATCTAAAACTGTATTGGTTAGCAAGCCTCCTCGCGCGCACGACGACTACATAGGAATGGCACAAGATACGTTCCCTCAGAATCCGTATGCACCGTACACACAACCGGTGTCAATTCTCCCACCTCCACCTCCTCCACCACCCCCTCCACCGCCGGCTACAACTGCAGCTCTTCCTCCACCATCAACTCCACCAGTGCAGGTATTGTCCGACACTAAAACAACTCTCTTTCCAGTCAAAAAACGTACATACAATGAACCCGATGTCACAACAACAATAAAGAATACGACGGAACTGAAGGAATCCATGTTGATATCGCCAACAAAGAGTGATTACCAGAAGCCTCCTGTCGCACATCTACCTTTACCACCTCTCTCTGTAGATGACATTGCGTTGGCCTTATGTGAAAAGTCGGAAATTGCTAAAATGAACAATCTACGGGATAAAGGTAACATAAATTACCCTGATAGGGATATTCCTGAAAACTTGACCAACAATGACAACCCAGTTGAAACTAAAAGAGAAATGAATATTGTCAATGCGAACAAGTCTATTAATTTAAATAAAAGGGACAACATTGATATGGTGAATATGGGATACATGAATACCACAGAAATACAAGAAATTGATTACTCGACCAGAGACGTGCCTAAATCGAATGTTAACCAGTTGTTAAGGAAGGGTTATGAAATTGAAGCTGTGGCCATCAATCTCGGTATCAGTAATCCACAATTGCCATACAAGCCTATGTCTAAAGCGAATATCAATACCACACCGAACATGACGCCCGCCCACTCGCACGAGACGACTGTACCCCGCCCAACTATACACACTGATCTCGGGGTAAATCAAAACTTAGCTCATGTTCATCACAATCAATATGACTCTCTATCATCTTCACAATCGATTACGAATTTTTCACTTAGCGATATCGAGTTAGCCAACAAAAAATTATACAATACGAATACGGCTCCCACCACATCTGCCATCGATTATGGCAATTGGAAAGTAACCAATCAAATGTGTCAACAAGACATGATGCCGTCTGATTATTCGACTAATTACTCGACGATCAACGAGGAAAAGAAAGCGGAAGTTAGCTCGGCTAATTCCAGTGCTATTAATTATAACAAAACTATGCACAATCAACAGTACAGTAATTACAATAACGTGCCGCGATCAACCGCACAAAGAACGCAAGAAATGCAACAGAATATTCAATCTGAACTTCGAATACCGAATCCGCGGGGCCTTCTGAAGGCTGATTCCATTATTGCCTCTTCCATAATCAACGAAAATGAACCCGTTGCGAAAAACGTAGAGCTGCACGCGCATGCTAAAATTCAGAAACCGGAAAAGTCGTCGCCGGCGCCAATTCCATATAAAACATCGTACACAACTCTTTCATCACTGCCTATAGACACATTACGTAATTTGCCTAACTATCCGCGAGTGCTCGAGCGGTACAGAAATGACGAAAGATATTTAACAACCTTCGCCAGTGGTCCCGCTCTATACCACGACAAAGCGTACCACATGGCCGAGTTATTTAATAAAACGATGGCTACAGAGACGATTCCGGCGAATAATCCCATAAGCGGATATGCACAACCGAGCATTCCTATGAGCAAAGATAACACCGTTTACAAGACACCTACCAGCTCCATGACGACACATGCTTCCGAACCAAAGCCGAAGAATAAAAGAAAGAGGGCTGCGGAGAGCAAGCCGGCGCAGGTCGTCAGCAATCAAACTTACCACGCGGCATCGTGCAGTGGCGACATGTTGTCGTCGGTGAAACAAGGCATCATGCCAGCAAGCGCGTTCAATGTCGGCACCACAATGAATATGGCGGCGCTTACCGGTATGTACGGAGATAACAGCGGTTATGCACTCGTGGATGACTTCCGGAACAGCACGAATCAACTCATGGCTGCCAACTATATGGCGGCCGCAGTGGCGCATCAGCAGAGGAGCAACGAAGTAACCGCCGACAAGTTGGTTAAGCCGGCACATCAGAACTCTAATCCCACCGGAACATTCTCTTTCATCGGTCCCCAAGTCCGCGCCGGATATCCGTTTATGGGTGCGGCGGATACGTCGTCGCCACTCTACCAGCAATACTTGCAGCGTTACCAAGAGGAGTTGCAGCGGCAGACAGGCGCGCAGATCATGGGTCTGTATGCGCCCCCTTATGCACCGACGCTGACCGTTCGACAACCCTATGATTCAATTAATCGCCCCACATGGCTTTGAACTACTCATCTGCATTTGACCCAGAAATAATTACGTACTCTGATCCATAATTCATGATGTACATGTACATGAACATGTACAATAAAATGAACGCAACATTTAATACTTTACATCCGGAGCCAATCACCCGGCGCGATATTCTCATTCGACTACAAAATAGTCCTTCCACCAGAGAAATATAATATAATTATATCTTAATGCGAAACGTACCATTTCGAAAATGTTATGCATAAAACATAACAATTTCTATTGTATAAAGACAGTAACAAAAATGTTTGTCTTTTATCCATGAAAACAACAAATTAATGACAATTGTCATTGGAACAAAGATAATGTTCGTTTGAACCAGACTTTAGTCTCTAAACACTTGCTACTTGTATTTTTCTTTCTTTTTTATATCCAACAAATATTGTTATCCATATACATATTGTAATCAGAAGCAGATTAAATGTTGAGAGCGCCCTAGGTAAGCACGCAATGGTGCTCCTACCAGCGAGCGACCTTATATTTTAACTGTTATTTAAATAAAAACTAACTTATATACAAATTACAAAATCAGGCGGTATAGGAATATTAACAAGGATAAAATTTTGTAATTTTTTATATTTTATAAAATTAAAGTAAATTTTTTTTTGTTTTGTTTAAATAATTCCAGTCACGCGCTTTTTGTATCTCCACGGCCCTAAGCACGCGCCTTGTTTGCCTTAGGATAATCGGCCTCTGATTACAATATTATATCTTGTTTAGTTTGTTCAAAAAATTATTTTTTTGCCCATACTTTTTTAAAAGGGCGTTTTATTTGTATTTCACATTTAAATTGAATTCTGTGTCACTTATAAATTTATGATTTTATTGTAATATTTGTTTTATTAAATGTGACAATTAATGATAAATATGTGATTTATGATTTTATATGTAGACAATTAGACATTTTGTGAATGTATTATATTTTGTTTTAATCAATATTTAATGTTCTTATCATTGAGATTACAGATTGATTTTTATACAAATTGTCTCAAAAATACCTTCTGTTACTGTAACTATGGTGTTGTGTTGTAATTTCCTTCTGTGATTATAAAGACGGGGCACAAGTGGTCGCGATCTCTGTGCCGATATGCTACAATGTTTATTGATTATATTCATATTAAATTTAATAATTACAATTTCATTCAATATTTGTTAGTTAATATTACGATCAAATATTGTTAATACATTTAAGATGTTACATCTCCTTCCCAATAAACGTAAGTGATAGGATTAATGATGCACATTTGCACCTTGTACATTTTTTTAATTTTGTGTATTAATTTGCTAATGTATAATATATGTTATAAAAGTTTTATGTTCAGTCTTATCCAGTCTTAGGGCAGGCCATGCAATATCTCTACTTATATGAAATAATAATTATTTTGATTTAGATATTTTTATTCAATTAGATGCTTGGAAGCTTCTAGCTTTAATTTACTGATTTAACCGCTTTATTAGGTCACATAGAATGATCCATTTGTTATTAGTCTATTACAGATTTTATGTTATATATTTTTTTCATTAGACGGTGATGTAAATATTGCAATATTTTTATTTACAAATTGTTTATTAGCAATGTATACTTTAGTAGGATAAGATAACCATATTGGATAAGATTAATCAATGTAGATTAAAAAACATACACATAAGAAATTTAGGAATTCTTCTCGTGTAAAAATCAATAAAGATTTTTTCAATATTCATTGTGTTGCATTTAATAAATAGACAGTTTCTGATGTACTCTTATATTATATTTATTTATATGTATGTTATTTCAGATGTGATCATTGTCAAATGTTATTAACATTAAAACTTTCAAGTAAGAAAAGGTTGTATGAGTGTAGTGTATTTTGTTTTAGGTGGCTTTGTTAATTATGTCAGTAGTGACTGTGGACACTTATGTTCTGATTTTATTAACTAAAACTTGATGTTTTGTGTCTCTTAAAGTGTATAGAAACATAACATTCAATATGGTATTATTAATGGTCTCTTGTTGGAAAATCTGATTGTAGTAAAACTTGTATGTTACTCATTATTATAGCACACTGTACTTCAATTATCGAAGCTATCTGAAATACTGATAAATGAACTTGGCTGGAATGTTATTGGCTATTAGAAATAAGAACAAAAACATTTTATTAATCTACTCTGCTTCTTAATGATGTAACCGTATCATAAGTACTATTTAGCTATTATATTTATTATATTTCAAGAGTCTCTGTATTGTGGAATATATATGTATCTATGTAAATGGGGAAGCTGTTAAACTGACAAATTTTAACATTCATAAACCTGTTCTAACCTTTAGAAGTTATTACTATAACAGTTTCTTAATTATTAGTATCACCCATTTAAATATATTTATCTAGTCCAAGTTACACTTTAGTGTGTGAAGTCTGTAGATCCCTGTCGTTACAAACTGGTTTTAATTCTTCTAATTCTTGTAAGAGACACATCCAAGACAAAGATGTAGTGATTGGTGATGTAGAAAATGATTGTTAAACTGATTGTCATTCATCCCTTCAAATTATTCTTGCTTAAATTTTTTTTATATATTTATTTTTTGGTATTTGATTATTTGTCAAGCCATGTCTTATATTTTATATTATCACCAATATCATTGAAACTGCAGTTAAACAGTATTGCTATTACAGCAAGATATCCTACATTCGATTTTGATGTTATAATGTTTTGTGCAGCGGGATAAAGTCATGTTTTTTAATGCTTCAGTTATTATCACTCAAAGAATTAGATGAACTACATATATGGAATAAACCCTTTTTTATTTAATATACACTTCAAATAATAAAGATTCACAATTTGATCGTTTACAGAGTATTAAATTTGTGCATCTCACAATGTACACTTAATTATTATGTTGAGACAATGAATGTCCAACCTCCATATTAATAATCATTCTTTTTTCTTAGTGTCATGTTGAATGTATATTAATATTAATACATAAAAATCTTACTGTGACTGCATTTTATTTAAAATAAAATTGAATTTCTTTTCAACATATAACTTGAAATTGGAAAGATATAAATAACAGACATTATTACTCCCAAATAATTGCCCAATTCACTTAGAAAGTTTAGATAACATACTATATTATATATGACTTAGTGAGTATAGGTTTTGTTCAATATTAAGAAATGAGATTAAGATGATATAATGTCATTCATTTATTCACATAGTATATTATAACAAACCATACTAAAATCCTGGAAGTGTAATAAACAATGTTCAAATTAATATAATATTAATATAATATAAATAATAAGCTGAATAATGCAAATTAAAATAATTTCTTAATGAACAAAATACACATGATAAAATGTCAGAACTTTAAATATTTTTTGTTTGAGGTTAAAGTTCTGATTGCATTAAGTATGTTTAGATTCAACCTGGGGATATTAATTTAAAACAGAGATATGTAAATTATATAAATTAAGGAGATTTTTCGGTCTGGCCTTTCCGCTGCTGGACCATTTCTCTAATATTGTCCTCACTCTCCTTCAAGTTTTTCTCTAAGAACTGCTTGTTATTTTCTAATTCTTGAGTGCGCTCGACTAATTGCCCAACTTTTCTGTACAGGTGATTTTTCACGACGTTTAAATCAGTGAGTAGAAAAATCCTACCAATTGACTCATAAGTTTTCGTTTCAGGTGGTAGGGCATAGATCTCACGTTTAGTAGCATCAACAATACTCAAGACGCGATCCAATACACTGATTTGTGCATCGATCACTTGGATTTTCTTACTCGTTTCCACCATTTTCGTTTGCAAATCTGAAAACGCCTTTTTTAACTCTAAGTCCACCGGTTTCGACATTTTGTTCCCTTTTGTGCTGCTTTTGTAGTAAGAAAATCAACTATTAGGTTATTATGTGATGTCGCGTTGTCAGTTTGACGGTTTGTCATGAGCATCGAACATTATTATAGATGCATAAAAATGTACGTTCATGTATTTTGGAACGACGTTAAAATTTTACGTACTATTAAAGTTTTATTCCAAATAAAGTTAATGATAAAGACGTGCTTTTCTAATTATTGTAATCATGCTTCAAAGTGGTTATATTAATTGGTATTAAACAATATTTGCATTAGACAAAAATTAAAAATAATAAATGTATTTATTCTCGATTCTATGTGTGGTACAAGAAATAAATAAATATCAACTGATAAACTAATTTTATTTGTTAATTTTCCTGGTTTTCTTATTATGATTTTTTATTAAGGCTATTATGTATATATACTATTCTTTCAAAGTTTTTAGTTTCTTTCATAAACAACAGTACACTATCGTAGGACGTCCTTACCGACCTTCTAGACTCTAGAGTCTACGACATTAAAGTATTTTTTATCTCTTTCGCTACTATATGGACTCTTTCGAGTGTCTTGAATGTGACATGGCGTCTATCAAGATATATCAAATATTTCTGTAAAACTGCTTTAATGATACTGGTCTCGTTTTGAATTTTATCACTGAGACCGTAGTAAATCGCATATTTGCATTGATGGTAATGCATGCAAGGAAACCGCAGCGAATAAGCGATGGGTATGATATGATTTCAAAATGCTTCGTCACAACAATCTGATGGCGGTCGCCGATTCAGTTTTGCGCTAATTTGCGCGGCCACATTAAACTTTTTGATTTTTTTCCAGGTACTATGAGAAGCACCAAACCCATCCGTATCAGGTGAGACAGTTTGCGATGTGCCAAGCTCGCGAACTACTTCTGTGGCGCTTCCCACTTATAAGAGCATCGTCTGGGTTTAATTCTCTACGGACAAAACTTACCGATCGTCCTGTACCTATTCCTCTAAACTAAACGAGATCAAATCTTCTGTATCTTAGGCTACTTATGTAGGCTAACTAATTTACTAACAATATTATTATCATGGAAGATTGTATGAGCTTAAAGTAATTATTATATGTTTCTGGAGATTATTTGTACATTTTGTAGAAGAGCGTCGCTGGAGTCGGTCGGCAGTGTTGGCATACCGTGACAGTGTTAGTGAGCTATACCATAACAAACGGTTGTAAGGTATCACGCCCACGGCGACACCGCGCATGTCGTAAACTCGGCACAGGGCGCACTGCCTCGCGAACCGCGGGACTGTCATTACCTGTCGGAGTACAGACGCAATCACATACCTCTGCTCCTCATCGCGATTCACAATATAGCTGTCAACTTGAACTTGCTACTTTTTGTGACCTAGTACTAGCGTATTTGTTTGAGAATACAATATAAATTTATTTTAGGGTTGATTTTAAGGTGTAGTTTTTGTTTTTGATGTGTTGAGTGAGTTAAGAACAATGTTTCCCCCACAGAAGTACAATTCCAAGAGAGTTCCTAGTGACTACATTACTTCTGACAACCGCTACTCAACATTACGGTCTCCAAATGGGAATGTGGTACATGGGCACGCACACGGCGCGCACCCGGGCCACATGGGCCACACAGGACATACAGCCCATGCTCACCACCACCACTATGCCCATGTCATTGATGACAGAGGATATCAGACATCCAAGAACTACATGCAGAAAGGTTCAGATAAGGAGAGAGATAGAGACTACAAATCCTCTAGGAATAAGTATACAGGTAAGCAATGTGCATTTAAATATTAGAGGCTTGTTTTTGTATCAGAATCAGAATGCAGTTATATTTCTTATTACTTGAATTTCGAGTTACATAAATATTCTTAAATATAATTTTATAGATAGTCTATTTTTAAACTGAACAATTTGTTTTTGTATATTCATTAATTACTATCAAAAAGTGAGTCAAGAAGTAATATGTAAATTAGAAGTAATTTAGATTAAAAGTCCTAATTGATAGCCTTGTTGGTCTTGTTGGTTGCAAGGGCAACTAGCAATCGGGACATCTTGGGTGTAATTCCCAGGTCGGGCACTTAGATTTTTCTAATTTAGATTTTGTAGTAGTGGCTTGAAGTATGGATATTGCCCGGTACATGGCAATAGCCTCACCACCTATTCTATATTGGGACACAAATGTTACTCACTCACTCTCAGCTTCAGCCGAAACCGAAACAGAAACTTACTTAAACCTATTCAAAATCTTTGTTGCATACTGAAATCTAGTATATTATAATTTTTTCTCACATTCATTTGCATATTCTCTTTATATGCACAGTTAGATAGGGTTAAATGAAATAAAATGACATTTTTTTATT
>DWTO01001532.1:0-16006 GCA_018244755.1 Jemadia pseudognetus
AACTTCAGACGTTCTACACAAACGACTGATATTAACCGATGCTTACCTGTGCGTGTGATAGGGGCGCTTGTAACAATTTTCGTGTTGCTAGATTATAAAAATTTACCAAAGAATTGAAAACAATGCGGGCAAATTCAGTATTTTTTAAAATGTCACAGACATTGTACATTTAATAAAAATTAGTGATAACCTAGTGGTTAAAATTTGCCCCTCGTTCAGACTTCAAATCCTGACGCGTACCTTTTTACGTAAAAAATATGCATTTTCAAGATTACAATATATCTCACTATTGTAAAATTACGTTACACCCCTTAGAATTCTTTAAAAAAAAATGTTCTCTAAGGAGTATGAAATCTGCCAATCCGTACTTGATCAGCGAGGCAGACTGTGGCCTTAATCCTCTTCTTGTAAGAGGAGACCCTTGGCCAATAGTGAAATGATAAAAGAGATTATTATATTGATGATGAGATTGCTTGAACTCCAATTTGTGAGTCCATAACAGAACATTTTATTAACAAAACATAGGATTTTAAATAGGACAATTTAAAAATCACAAGTGATGCTGTGGTAGTCGCTAATAAATTACCATAGATAACTGAGAATTGTTGTCGACGGATACCGTCACACACGCACAGAGAGGTGTCGATCGGTACTTCCCCTATCCAAATATAATTTGATATTCTACCTCGTGTAATTCTTCTTCTTTGTTCTTCCTTCTCTACTTTGTTGTAACCCATCTCTAATTCGATTCTGTGATTTATATAGCTCTATTATATTTACTAATAATTTTAAATATTCGTAGAGGCATGGCGGTTCCCTCGTGGGTGACATTGCAAACGTTGCTTAAAGTATTTACACATTACCTATATATCATAAAATCATTTTTTATACATTATAGACAACAAACGAAATTATCAGACAAAGGTAGGCTTATGTTGTTGTCATTGTAGTATAATTAAAGTTCACGCTATAGTACAATAAAAAAAAAGTGTGTAGATTTTTTGGGAAATTATTTTTAATAGACGCTACGTAAAGGAGAGTAAGACACGAATAAAGTAACGAGAGTAAAAGGAGAATAGAAACGGGCACACTTCTTTAAAACTTTAACCTAGTTTCTTGCTACTTCAATCGCCATTTGGGTATTTTAGAATGTTTATTACGTCTCGTAATATAATGGTATTAATCTATGTCTTATGAATAGTGTACACGTTGATAATATGGCTATCTGCAAAATATCTTCTTCTTCAGAATTTGAGCTACAAGGCAGAATTAAAAGAAAACTATAATAAAATATGTCCTTCATTCACGATTGCCATATTATCGATAAAAATGTGTGTTGTAAAATTGTATTAGCTTTAAGTTGCTTTAGCTTTCGACCAATGAGAGCTTTGACAGCCCTAAAAATAATTGTTATCGTAGTGAACTTTAGTATATACGATATTAACATAGGAAGTCCATCCACTATAACTTGCTTACTCAGAATAATATTTAATAATGAAATTTAACTTTATGTGAAAATAAAACTCATATAATCTTAACACTGGACTAGTTACTGCTGTTAATTGAATTTTTAATGTTACTGTCATTCTTATATTAGTGGAATTCTGTAAGTTGACATTTCAGACGGCAGTTGAGAAAAAATCAAGTTGTTAACTTTTTTGTTCGAACTCTGCAAAGTAATGATAATATATTATGTTTAAAATGTGTCATACGAAATCTGAACTTTAATTACCTGTCTTTCGTAGCAGATTTGACACAGTCCGGCATCCGGCATAGTGGGCGGGCTCCCTTTACTAATAATTTATCTATGTAGAGTATGTTATTGCATAATTAATGTTTCCAACATTGGAGCATTACAATGTACACAGAACGACGTAGAAATAACAAAATACGCATGTACAATGTACACCTATACATATGCTATTATATATGTATACAAAAACGTACCTCCAGCACTCGGGAGAGACAGAATTGACTAACTCAAGCAATATTTTCCCGCCAACCTGTCAAAATCAACGTTGGTACGAGTTGCTGCGTCTATTTTGCTCTTAAGGCCTCAACGCCCTTAAGGCCCCACATGATCTCTATATTGTGGTATAATTAGTGTCAATTAAAATATATTATTATTATGTTGTTCATTATAAATATAACGTATTCATAGTACTTATAGTATATTACTCAAAATATTGTACATTACGAATAATTATGTCTATATGAATGAAACACGAAATTCATTGTGCAATGTAATTTAATTACATAGATTGTTATTGTTAGATGTTTTTGGTTGTTTTATGCACGTGTGAGGTATACATTTCATCACCTACCTACAATCCTTTGTACATACATATAACTGTCTAAAACGCTATAAAATAAATAATATGCTGACAAAAGATATTTATCGTCATTATGAAAATATTACTGGAACTCAATAATGAGCGCGGGAATTCAGAATCTCGTTGTTGATTATGATAATTATGATAATTATGGAGGTTTTAAACAATCAAGTACAGTGTTTAGATACCTATACGTTTTCACACCCTGGCCAGAGGGACGGACTTAGTACTGATAGGCTAACTTAACACACGATCTCGTTTGAACATCGAATCCATTATATACATATGTATATTACCGATATACTGAACCTTTAAACTTATAGTAAGTGACCTAAATAAAAACATACATCCATAAATATTAACAATATCCATAAACGTTTTATTCAGCATCGTTCATTACTTTCTAAGTTACTTTTTTTATGTGCTTGAGATACGTACTTATTACGCTAACAAGTGACAAATGCCTGTCTGCTAATACTCTCGTTATACAGTCTAGTTTTAAGTATATCGTTGGTCAATTACTCTACTATGTATAGATATTTGTAATTATTTTGTAGATAACTAGAAGCGACAATAACACTTAATTAAAAAAAAACCGTTACAAAAATAAATAAGCATGGCCGTTCATTTAAAAAAGCTTTTACCGATAGGCACATGCAATTACCATTTTTTAACACCGGCTCACAAATCCCATCATTAAAAATGAATCGTGTATTATTACTTTATTTTTTTGCAATGTCTGTGGCTAATCGCGGTGTTTTGTCTGTCATGGCTAAGAAAACTACAATTTAGCCAGACTTTTATAAACTGGAACTAACAGAAATTTCTAATCATAATTGTTATTTGTTAGACAAATTAAAATCTTAAACTAAGTATATCCAATTTGTCATGTCCTAATAATATTTATGCAATAAAAAATACTTGGTCGCGATAACAAATAAGATATTGTTATCAAACGTTATAAGACAAGTTACGCTCAACTGGCTTAATTAATGAAAATACCTACTTGAAATTATTGTAATTACTCCCTACGTACTAGGCGTTCAATGCAATTCTAGAACTGTGATCCTGTTGGCACTTATAAACTTACAAAAGAATGTATTTTGTACTAAATATTTATAGTAATCTGATAATGTCACTAATATGTGATATAAAAGGACCTGAGATATATAATGCATGGGAAAACTTGGGATATATCATAAAGTCAGATACCGACTTTTTAAAAGAACTCAAAAGTAATGTTATTCAATACATTAAAAGTTTTCCATACAACCAAACGCAATAAGTGATATCTTGTTATCTCCTAATAATAACTGTTCTGATACATTACGGTCAACTCGTGAGTCAATTACTGATATCCGCGAGTGGTACCCGCAACTGATATCAGGTCGGTCGCAATTCTCGCCATAATTCATAATTCTCGTTCAAAATTCATAATTCATGTTGACCTTTCTCTTTTCATACGAATAAATGGAATATTAGTACATCAGAATGTTGATATGAATTATGTATTTATTCAAATAATCCGGCTTTAAAACATTTAATTCAACTGGGTAATTCAGAATTCATTACAATTAAAACTTACAAATCCCAATGACAAATTCAATAAAATTCCCAATATGTCGTAGATTTTAACTTGAGTTGAGAAAACATTTTGATTCAATTAAAAATGTCAATTTGATAGGAAACTTGTAAAAATCTCTTTGAAAGTTGGTTCCTCGACTTATTACGGTAAATTCAAGACAAAAGATTTACTATGACGTAAAATGCACTCTTATACATGTAATGTAAAGCATTTATTATAATTAATATGACATATTCATTAAAATCTGTTGTTATGCCTCTAGCGCATTTGTCTCCAATAAGAATTATGGATGTGTATAAATTCGCGCTTTTGCATGTATTCCCAATATTGTTTTCTTAAATGTCAGCTTGCTATATTTATTCTAATAGCATATATGACGTTATAAAACAATGTGTACCGTTAGCTGTTCGAGCTTAAACTTAGATTTATCAGCAGTTGATTATTACGAATGTTTATAAATCAATGCGCATAAAAATATTATAATTGATTTGATATGTACTTGGCAAGGATTTTTCCAATAAATTAAAATCGCTCAAACATGAAATAATTCCAATCAGATGGAATATGATTATGCAATATATAATAAATTAGTGGCAAAGTATGAATTATTCGAATCGTAAAGTTTTCTTGTTGTAATCCCAATCACATTGTAATAATTAAGTATAGCATTTATTCATTTTATACTCTATTAAACACACTGAAATAGTTCTGTATACTTCAATATAGTACATTTTATGCCGTCTCGTTAAACGTAGTGTCTGTGCTACTCCGTTCAGTCTGTTAAATATTAAGTCAATGTTTTTCCATTGTTAGCGTTAGGCGTTCATTCCTGTACGCGGCTCGGCTTCGGGCTGGTATACGCTATGAATATAATTGTTAATTACTGTAAGTTATATAACAATGATGTTGAATAAATATAATAATGAAAATGTCTTTTATTTCAGTCGATCTTACACATCGAATATAAGAAATTGGTGCTGTTAAAATTCATATTACAACGGGAAAAACTTGCGCTCGCATTTGCCACAATAATGTGGCGGTGCCTTTCCATTTAATAATAAATAATAACTAGTTCTGCAACTCCGCAAATCAAAAGAAGTTCAAATTACAAAAAAATAATAAGTGGTCTCCAGTGTGGGAATTATGGATGCTCAGGGGTTCTTATGTCCCGCAGTGGATTTCAATAAACTGCTCATGATGATGACGAACTACTGGTTTATCAATTTTATTAAGGGAAAATTTCACGTACGTACATAAAATTTATTAAGGTATCATATACATTTTTAGTGTGCTATGTCGTAAATAGGACCGTGAATTGAAGATCAAACTGGAAATAATCTATAAGTCTACAGGACAGCATTTACGCAAAATAAGCCGGATGGAAGAGAAATTCACCCGAATTTTTTACTGATTTTACATTTCTTAATTAACAACTCTTTGCGTACCGTTTTTGGCGGACATTTCCCACAAACATTGAGATCCCATCTTTGATATAGCAAACTCATTATGTATATGGTGTTAGTGTAAAGGGCGGCGAATATTATCTTTGACCGCAGCGGCTAAATAGCTAGATCCGGCCGTTGGCAGTAGCGCTGGTCACCCCAGCCGACCAACGAGGCAGTGCATACCTACGCAACAAATACAGCTTGTAATTCAAAATTGAGGCTTCATTGAGATTAGTCCACATTATTTCGGCTAAGGTCAATATCGCTGTGCACTGGCTATCGATCGAGTGCAAATAGCCTAGTCACAAAAACAGTGTTTGCAAAACAATAAGTATGTAGGTATAGAAAAACAACGTTAATTCTCGTTTATTTTATTTATTAATTTATAGTTAAGTGCAGTACAATGAACATACTCAGTTGGGAGACAAATAACAACTGTCTATTATTACTCTTTCAACAATTCACGGAAACTAAACCGGATTCATTTCAAATCGTAAGTTTTACATGAGGAATATTGAGATCCATATTATCACAAGACGATAAAAAAATTCTTGGTCGCAAATTCCAGTCATCGAGGTGTATTTTGAGAATGTTTTTTGTCCCCACTTCACACCCTCTCACTCATTCATCCAAGATTCTATTACATGTACAATTCCACCTATCATACCCACTTAAGGTGTTCCGCGTTGGCCTGTGACACGGCTGTCAAGCCTGATAACCTCCCCTGTTCACCTCGAAACAGTTCCCACATCTTCCACCACTCTCTCATATAAAAATATCCCCGTCCCGGCGCAGCAGCAGGTGTACCAGGGACGTCAACAGCGAGTGCCACACCCCCTCGCGACGCTTACAGGCAAACGAACATATTAGCGTGTTCTTAAAAAAATAACAGTTAAAATGAACACTGTCTCGTATTTACAATTATTATTCTTGTATTATTGTTGTATTTTAAAATATACCGATACATAATATGTACCATTTTCCACTGAGACGCGCCGTCGATTATAAATTTATGTACATTATGAAAATCAATGCCGCTTGCCGAAAATTGTGTATATTTTGCTAAACAATGGAGCCTACAAGTATTTCTAACGGTCGCGAGCGACGCGTCTCAGCAGAATGGAATCAGTAGTTTCTCTTAACCTAGGCAATTTTTTTTTGCGATTTTCATTTTCTTTACATTTTTTCATTCAATACAGAAACCTATTTATATTAGTAATCAGTAGATTTTAATGAACATTTTAGCCAATATCGCGACGAGATTTATGTCGAAAACATTTCAGCCGGGGTACAATGTAATTTGACGTCCCGCTAAGCTTACATCGATGTAAGTCGAATTTTTGAAGTTGTAACTTTCGAATGTTCGTCACTACATCAAACGTACACAAGGAGCTGAAACGCCCGGACATATCACTAATCAATAAATTCAATAAACACTAGCTAATTAGGATAAAAACTAACATTGAAAACTAAGTAAATATGAGAGCATTATTACTGGACTCGAACTCAACGGTTAATTCCAAAAAGTCACATGTTAAACAGCATATAATGAAATTACTGTTAAATTCTCAATAGAAATGCACTTTCAATTATCCATGGACCCTAATTACATGTATATTTTTTTACTATATAGATCGACACAAAACAAACAGTACCAAAAGTATAATACAATACGAATAAAGAAATGAAATAATATAACATGTAGCTCTTCTTGCATCTGTATCCGTGTACACAGGAAAGTTAGTCACCGAAGTTATCGCACACTCTCGTTGGATGCGCACGACGCGACAGCGGTCGTCACGTTCATTCACTACGCCGATAATGTTAAATTAAAAGGCCTCTGCACTATAAAGAGAAAGCATGTCCTTCCGTCACGCTCGACGCGGCCGAGTCGGGCCGAGTCCAGCCGAGCGCGGCCGGCCATGACGTCACAGTCCCGCAACGCCGGCAGCGCAGTCCGCACACACACACGCACCCACTCACGCACCACACACGCACGCTATCGCTGTTTCTTTGCTATCGGACTGCTCGAGTCTGCCGAACGTCGTAATCTCTTTCACTGGAAAAAGAAAATGAAAAAAGTCATTAGTTAATGCGTGTTCTATTTTTCAATTAGCTAGCTATAAATTACTTCAAAGTGACTAACGGCTAATTATCGTATTTACAATTTCTAAACCAACGTGGAAATGTTGCGATAAGTATGGATGATAAACGTTGATGGTTTGCGAAAAATAATATTTAACACGTCCACATATTTAAGGTATTTCTACTACAAGACTGAATACATTTATGATACATTACTTTTATGTCATCGACATGTTTCTACAACAAACAATAATATACTTAGTAAAATTACCGTCAAGATCAGAATGCAGCTTGATCATCGGTAACATTAAAAAAGCAGTTTATAATTCATAGATTTTTAATCAATTTTTAAGAGATTCACATCACAAACTTCACCCAATATCATGTCTTTATATCTAACCTACCACAAAACCAGCACGTTTTATAATTTATACGGTTTTTGTTATTATTAACAATTACCCTCGTTTCCCCTACTCAGTCGATGAATGCTAGATCACGTTGTAACCATTAAAAATCTTTTTAACCTTATTATATAAAAATTTACATAAATCAGATCGTCCACCATAATATACACACTGTCACGACTACTCATATTAATTAATCTATTGAATTGAAACATACACAACATGAACAGAAAATTTTCACGCACCGAGCATACAAAAATCGAGTCATACAACGACACTTGTTGTATATTTGTGCGTCGTGTTCGTATTCAACTCGTAATTAACATAGTAATAAAGCATTTACAACACATACACACGTATAACTTCGAGAGGTTCAATAAACAATAGTGTAATATTCGGAAAATTTAAAAAATCTACAATGTAAATTTGTAAATCTACCCCAAAACTTTTTTAAGTAAAATGAAGTATATTACCCAAACAAATTAATCACTCAATAGCATTATACATCTTGTTAGGTTGGAAGACTTCACTGAACAATATGTACGCGCGAAATAAATTTTGGAAAAAGAAGATTATCTGCATAAGGTGCTAAGTGGATTAAATTAGGTTAGGATATAGCAGTGAGTTTCTTCTTCACTTGGCTACCGGACTGGTGAGCCTTGACCGTCTGTTTGTTCGCGTCGGCGGCGGCGTTTACAGACTTTACCTAGAAGATAAAGCAGGATCGAAGATGGAAATGAATGCATTATTCAATAGATATCCTGTTAACTACATGGCATCTCTGGATGTACCACATACAACAAAGATACCCCTTTTATTCAAGGTCCATCGAATCGGAAATGTGTAAAAGTTGTACAAAATCTTGTATTTTAATATTATGAATACTTTGACGAGTAAATTTGGTTTTTAGTGCCCCCATGTTCCACAAAAGTTCGAATTTTGGATGCCTTGTAATAGCAGATACTTGATAAGCTGTTGTCTGTTGCATATCTAGAAAAAACATTAGAATTTTTATGCGAGAAGCGCATGTCCATAATACATGTAAGCTATAAATAGCCGCGTGTATTATATGAAAATATTAGAACGTTATATCAGAACAGCAGGGGTAGGGAAAATTAAAAAGATGTGAGGAAGAATGTTCATTACACGGTGTGGATAATTAGATGTGAAAATACAACGGTTCAATCATAGTGGGTGCGGCAGTTAAGATGAAACGTGTAATAGCGTAGCGCAGTAAGGTAGAGTCACCTCGTTGTTGGGCGGCGGCTGCGGCGGCTGCTGCGCCGTGCGGCGCTGCGCGGACGGCGAGCGGCGGTCGGGCTGCGCCGCGCCCGCCTCCATGTGCTGCTTGCGCTGCCGCAGGATCGTCCAGTCGAACGTGTAGTCGTACTGGTAGTTCATCGTGCGGAACAGGATGCGGAACAGCTGCCGGGCCAAATCATATTTATTAATAAGTCTATATTATTCGCATTTTAGACGGTAACTACGAGCTAAAAGTATCGAAGGAATGATATATAAAACGTACACGATATTTAAAAACCTTTCTAATTTAAACTGAATACAAAAGTTACACAACTTATTGTTTAAATTTCGTATAGCTAACTTTATTTTAATTTCTACGCTATTATAGAAATACATCAAAAGAATTATTGGGCGTTTATACAACTCTGTACCAAAGACTAAGAAGAAATGCAACCATACCTGTCGAAGATACATGTAATCCGGTCCCTCGTCGAATGTCAAACCGCGGCAGTAATTTAAATACATCGCAAACTCAGCCGGGAATCCCTGCAAAGACAAAAACAAGGAAATCAAAAATTTATTCAACAATTTACAAATAAAATTTAGTGTGTAGCAAGAATAATATTCGGAAATTCTATGGCATCACACATGCAGTGTAGCCAGCATATGTGGGATGCAAAATTACTAGTTGAATATTTTAAGCCTACAATAAATATAATCATTTGCACAAAATCATCTCACGAGTAGTTACATAATTTAAAACTTTAAAAATAATCAGATCCTTTGCGACAATCTACTTACTTGTTGATGTGTGCCTAAGGAGTTCAAATGAGGAAATACATACAAAGCAAAGGGAAATAAAAAGGTTTGTGCTTCCAATGTGGTGTATGTTTTAGGATGATTCCTAGGGTCGCTAACACATCAATACTCTAAATTAAAATTTGTATTATAATTATTTTTAAGAAACTTTGAAAATATGTCTCAATACCTACAAGAGAATGAAGGATAGTGGTAAAAAAACTTGTTGATAATACTTACCTTGCACAGCACTTCGACGGGAGTGGACATCTTCTTCTCACTGATCCGTTCATACTTCTGTTTCTTGGTGATCGCTTTCAGTCCTTGCCAGGGCAATGATCCTCTGTAATATGAAAAAAGCCATACTTTAATAACATTTTTAAAAGTACTTATGTAAAATGGGCATTTCTAGCTCATGAAGTTCCAATTCAACATAAAAGAAAAATACGAATCTTAATAACAAACAATTTGACTGCCTCTTAGGCCAAATGATTGCCAGCGCGACTGCTCTCCGAGAAGTCCTTGGTTCAGATCCCGGATCAGATACTATTGGATTTTCAACAACTAACAACAACGACTAATAAGTATATAAGGACCGTTCTAACTTTTACTATGAAAGTAAAAAAATTAAAGAATATATGAATAAAAAACTCAGATGACTCTCATTGTAATATTTCACAAAGAAATGGTTATATAGAACATAGACAAAAGCAACAACCAGCCCAACACACATGAACAACGGAAAAACGGAAACGCACACGTTACACGCACACATACGAGTATGACCAACAATTGACATGAAACCATTTCATATCATAAAGATATCGTATCGCTAGCATTTCATTTCATAAAGATTGTATCGTAAAACTCGCTCTATTGTAGTGTTCGTTCATTACGTCGTGTATATTAATCGCCACGCTCGGCGGTGGTCGTATTGCAATATCGTTGCAATAACAAATACATACATACATAAATACACGCACACACACCGCCACGCGTCGCGGCTACAGATCACATATCGTCCACATGGGTGCCGTATATTGTTTTCATGTAGCGGAAACGTCACAAGTGTCTGTTCTAACTAATAACGAGAGTGTGGCCGTGCTGACTCAAGTTCCATGACTCATGCGTGGCTACCCAATTAAATTGTGACATACTGTTACGCGTCTCATGCATTGATAGATGGAAAATTTCTCAATCAATTCAATATATCATAGACAAAAGGGGGATGTCGAGATATTCTATACGCAATAGTAGGTCGACTCCCCCCTACCCCTTTCCACTTCCCTTTACGTCCGCCTAACAATAGCGGACAACAATAACTTGATAATGGGATGGAATAAAACCACTGTATACGATTATCGATCATTCGCTATATGCAAACAGGTCTCCCAGCCAAGTTTAAGTAACACTTAGTTGTGTTTCAAACTGTCTCTAATTATTAGCACCAGTAACGTTTAAAAATTAGAAAACGATATGTTAATTTTCAAAGCACAGAGTGTTCCAACATCTTTCAACCGTCAATTGTCAAAGCATGCTGGAAAATCAGCGTAATTATTAATATACATTTAAATTCACTACAGTGACAATATTAGTTTAGGAAAATTCCTGAACATAATACGGAGATTCTACAAATTACGGCTCTTTGTAATATGAATTCAGCAAAATACAGTGTTTGGAAAAACACGTGTCTTGGAGCGGCAAGCGAGAATCACCTGACGCGTATACACATATCTGACCATCGCGCACTGAAATGGCCTTGCTTTTGTCTACTGACGTCACGAAAAACGTGATCGGTTTTTAAACGAGCACCCTTAGTACTTCGTTGATTGACCAACGGACACCGAATCGATACAAAAAAGATGAAACACCAGCGGTCTATTGGGAGCAGATGGTACTTAGATAACCGACATCAAAGGAGGTCAAACGCATAAGGTCACGAGACGACTTGAAAGTCCGGACATGTCACTCGGTAACAAGTGCTTGATTTTCGTTTTGGGTCACGCCTGTCCTATATTTTAATGGTTACATTTAAAAAACAAATTTTATTGACTATTCAACCGACTCTTATAAGAACGGGGCGTTCAAACGTGTTTCCCAATAATTCGCAGCTACGATTAGTTATCACATAAGACAGCTGCAACATAAAAATCTAATGATTTCAACGGTCCTTCGCTGTTTTATTGGATCTGATTATCAGTAAAAGATATTCCTACACTAAAAATTCAAGTTAGATACGATCGTAAAATTGAGTAAATTTAAAGTTGGTATAGTAACGATTTCAAGGTAAGAATAAATCAGATAAATACGTTAGGACAACGTTCAGCTCGGTCATGTCACAATATGCCAACGACACAATATAAAAGTATTCATGTTTAAAAAATTATAATCACAGACCCACCCATTCGAAATTGGTCCTGTCACGGTTGTCACGAATACCCATGAAGACAGATCACGAAGCATTGCAAAGTAGTTTTTAATCGTCTTATAACATCAAAACCTATTTCCTATGTGATCTTTAAACTAATCTTATTTCCAGTTAGGCTTACCAATCACACTATTAATATACACTATAATATCCTGTACTGCCAGGTATATACAGTTGAAACAATATATTATATGTAACAATATAAAGGTGGAGTTTGCAGATTGTTAAGAATTATGTGGAATACGTTATTAGTCGGCGGTATTGACTGACCTGTTGAAATACATAAGTACGTAGCCTAGAGACTCCAGGTCGTCCCGCCGCGACTGCTCGATGCCGAGGTGAGCGTTGATCGATGCGTAGCGAGCCGTACCTGGGCGAAATATAGACAATTTATTATTATTTTCAAATTAATCAAACCGACTGCTGCGTTCAACATAGAAATATCAAAGAAAAAACAACTAAAATAATTTTGACCAGTTGAGCTGTTCAAAGAGCTCTGCCGTCCCCATCTCGTATGCCCGGCGTGGGAATTATGGGCTTACACACTCTCAAGGGAAGCCCATATCCACAAGCGGCCAAAACAGCCTGAAGACGACAAAAATCTCACCAGTGAGGTTCTTGTCCTCGCGGTAGTGGATGTGCGCCCTGGTGCGGAGGTCTCGGTACTTCTTGGCGAGCCCGAAGTCGATCATGTACAGCTTGTTGCAGTGGCGGCCGATGCCCATGAGGAAGTTGTCCGGCTTGATGTCGCGGTGGATGAAGCACTTGCAGTGCAGGTACTCCACGCGGCCCAGCATTTGATCTGCGACCAATGACATAACACTCTATTGTGAAACAAAAAAAGCAGACATTTAATCATAGGATATACCAGGTGATGTACTACATAACAATAGTTAAATCTTGTAGACAGCCTTAAGTAGGACAAGATAATATTGCTTAGCCACTAACAAATATTTCCACCAATTCACAATACTCGATTCTTGGAACCACAAGAAACCCATGTCTAGCAGCTAAAAACGCCTCAAAGTAGTAGTCTACAGTGTTGATAGTTTAAAATCAAGCTATAGAAGCAAACTACAGTTGTTACACGACAACATTAATAAAGTAAAAAACCCAATACTCTCTATATAATTGTTTTTATAATTTTTTTTATTTATATTTTCCTACCAGGGCCGATGCGGGGGAACAGAGAGAACAAAGTGCCAAATATCTCTATACTGACAAACCGTGCTTTTTTTACATTCATCACTAGGCATATATACCCATGCCACGCCGCTTTCGGAGACAAGGGACTTATATACTGACCGGCTAACATGAGCACAGTCTTGATGGTGAACTGGCGCGAACAGAAGTTGAACAGATCCTCGAGCGACGGACCGAGCAGGTCCATCACGAGGATATTGTGATCTTTCTCGTAGCCGTACCATCTGCAACAACGAAAACAACTTTATATTATGGTATGAAGTTACATTTACGATTTAGACTCGAATTTAATATCACACCATTTTAATCCATAATCAAAAATCCATTCAGTCCATTTTAATATTACAAAATATTTTACGTTGGCGTTACTGTAGTTAATATTGGCGCGAAAATAAGAAAACACTATAAACAATCGTATAAAAATGATAGAAAGTTAATGTCTTATGAACACATGGCGGCTTTCTCGGCCTGGGCCTTTTGTTACTTTAGAAAAATAATAGTATGTAACCCTTGTAAACAAGAATATTTATGCATAAAAACTATGTACGCGCCTTTCATCAAATCATGATAACAAACATATTGGCATTAAGTAGGTAACAACGTGTATTATGAAATAGGCTCCAACAGTTCGCAGAAGTTATGAGAACTGCCCGCGACACTATAGGGCTTCGCAGATTCATTTACCCACGCTAGGAATCGTCGTATATAGCAGGGATTTTCTACATTGTTAAGGAATACGAGTTGCATAATGTAAATTACTTATGTATTAGCGGTAACGCGCATCATTATAATCTAACCTTTTACCCTCCACTGTTAGATACGGGTTACTTTGGGGAATAAAAGGTGTTAAGGCCAAAGTGTGCCACGCTGACCAAGCGCGGTGTGGCAGACTACATACACCTCAGAAAACATTTTTGAGAACTCTGTGGGTTTCCTCACGATGTTGTCAACCACCGTTACAGAAACATTCCATTGAATCTCAAAGCGTAAGCCAGGATCCAAAATTAACGGCTCAAAAACTTCGTGTGAAAAGAAATCTTGACGTGGAATTGTTGACGCGTTTTCAATTATTCCACCAATTAAATTCCCAACTAAATATGAAACGTGTGCCGATTGTATACGTAGGTGTATGACTCAAATTAGTGAAACGGAAGTCGGCCTTATGCAGCTCGAGGGCGGCAGATATAAAACCGTTGGAGACCACGTAAAGGACAAACATTGCAAATGTGGCAATCAAATTAAACGAATATTATGTATATAAAGATAATGATATTATGTATATAAACAAATTGCGAATTCGTAATACCGAAGGTTAATTGCACTCTTCCTTAGAATCAACGACAGTCGAAATACATCGCAATCCATTAGGAGTTAATTCTCCGCGTAATAACGGTGATGATTAGGAGCCATCTCGTCAGTGTCATTAGGCGAGGACGGCTCGATTACAACGATTAAAACCGTTCTTTTCGTATTTCCTCGTTTTATTTACGACAAACGTTTAACTATTTAAACGTTCGTCGTAAATAAAACAGAAATAAATGAAATAGTTCATTTATTTCGTTTTATTCCAAAAGTGTGATAAAGTCGGCGTTATCAGACGTCCCGATTTTGGCGAGACGTCTTGAATTTGGATTTTTAAATGAAAATTAAATGTCTCACGCGGGACAGGCTTAGTTCCGTTTACGGGGATAAGTCGACCGTGCGTGCAGCGCGCTGAGGAAGCTTAAATATCGTATTTATATCAATATACATTTCTATGGCTCTTTTTGCTATTTATTGTCAAGTAAACGTAAATTAAAACTTAAATAAAAAAATTAATATTTAAAAACTTCTGATTATGTACGTTTTTTTACTATGTCCCGCTTTCGACGAAAGAATCCCGCTTTTTTCACTCAAAGTTTCAAAATCCCGACTTGGCAACATAAATCTGGCAACGCTGAGTAAAGCATAGTCTAATTCTTTCTGGTCTTAAGGAAAGGAGAACCCTGCCCAGGGATACAAACATTGATGATAATGATACTGATGATGATAAAGCTAATGATGACGAACTTATTTATAGTGTTTTAAATATTTTTTAGCCTGTAAACAAGACAACGGTAATTGAGAACATCGCTTAATTTTGTTATATATAAGCAAATGCGTGTAGTAGAAACATATCATTGGGGGCTTGAGTAATGAAAAAATAATTACAGTTTGCACCCTTGCCCACATGTCTATCTGAGATCAATCACGTACGCCCCGTGATAGCGTCGAGTACGACAGCCGCAATACGTGTTACATACCAAAGTATACATATACCATTTCATGACCGCAACTAAATATTTTACTTCAGCGTATAACGTTATGAGTCAGTGTTTTTCCACGTGTTCCCCCCCCCCCCCCCCCCCCCCCACCGCGCAAGTGACCCGGGAGGCGCGAGAAAAGCGGGTGCGGGAGAACACGGCGAAGGGCGTTATAAGTGACATTGAGAACGACCATGTAAG
>DWTO01001533.1:0-16004 GCA_018244755.1 Jemadia pseudognetus
GTCTAATACATATGATATTTAATCTTTACCAGAATAAAATTCCCAGGGGTGTTTCTATATTTGACGAGGAGGACATTTTAATAAATAGAAATTTTTAAAAATGAAAAATTAAGGTAGGAAAAAGAAGATTTTTCACACCTGTTATGAAAATGAGTAAAACATGAACACTTGACTCCCCACATTGATGAAGAACTCTAATAGCGTTACCTTTCAAACATTGTTCCTTTACAACATCCGCTTGTGGGGTTGCCAACTCATCTGCCAAACACTACCTTCAAGTAAACGTTGTAGTGGATTTTATGCGCATTTCTTAGGTGACTTATTATTTTTTACTCGTGACTTTTAAAATTTATAAATGCATTTCACATATCCAGGCTCCTTTCCCAAGTTTAAAATTGGCCAATAACTCAAATTTCCGTCGAGTCGCTCTAAAACAGCGCCGTGAAATCTTGTAAGAAATTCTAGGAAGCTCTCTGAAAGGCGTTCAATAGTTAATTAATATCACGCCTGCATTTCGCCCAAGTGGTAGTCAAAGGAATGTAGTATTCCTACGTTTCACCTATTAGTTTATGTCCACACAGTATACATAATTTAGAAGACTTTCCAGGTTATTAAAAAGATGTGATAGTTTTCTATGGTCATACATCAAAATGTAGTAAATTATTTTTAATAAAATACTGTATCTTTTATAACTATACATATAACAAGGACCCAACATTTGGCGATTCTGCATTTGATTGTTATCTGTTATGTTCCAGATGTCACGGCCAACCTGTCCCGTAGGGCGAAATGTTGCAGAATAGAATTACTCGGTTGACAATAGACGGGCAGGGAGCTTGGACGTTTGATGCTTAACGCGGCGGGACAATATGGCTGGCGCTCTGATCCCCACAAATTAGGGCAGACACCCTTCGACAATTACGCAACTTGTCTAATGGCGCGTTTTGCGTTACCCATAAGTGAATCGTGCAAATTGATAAGTCCAGACCAGCGGGACTAGCAAAACTTGCCAAGGATATTGATTTCCTTTGTAAAACAATATTCTTAGATACATAATTAAAATATTTTGTTTTCATTTTTAAACTTTCATTTTTAAATTAACAGTCGTTAACAATCGGCTTTCATAATAGGACCTCGAGGCCTTTCAAATATTTCTATTAAACGAGTTTGCAACTAATCTGTGGCTCCCATTAAAAAAATTAGTACGTAGGCATTAGTGAGGCATTAATATATTGAAGTCTTAGTTACTTGTACCTCTTTCATCGCAGGGTCATAGTATATAATTCATTGGTTAACTATGGCGTTGCGATGGGAATAATAACCTTTTAGTATAAAAGTGAAATAGGTGACCCGCAAGCATCACGGCGAAAGGAATTCAAATTAAAATAATTTGCGGCAACCCTCGACGGAACCCATTGAGTTGTCGACTGTCCCGCGGTGCGGTAATCACTGCACGGAGGGAATGTGGTATTTGTCGACGGATTATGAGCTCACTCGGGGAAACCCACGCTCGGAACATTACAATATATTCCGTTTGTGTTCGATGCGACACGTTGTCCCGAGGGAGATTAGATTAAATGCTGGTAACAATTTACCTCATTTCTAATCTCGTTTAGATTTATACCAAAACTGTGTCGACGAGCGCCATGTGGTCTATTTCTATAGAACGTTTTGATAGGCGCAGGAAAATCGATGAAATGAAAAAAACAATAAGTGTTGTTTTTAACAAGTGTCCCACCGCTGGGCTCCGGTCTCTTCTCTATTTGGGGAAAGCCTGAAGCATACTCTACCAAGCAACTCCATTGCGAATTTGCAATGCTTGTGAAACAGAAGATATACTTTTAAATAATTGTAACAAGATATACATAATATGTGAAACTCATGCAACCACATTGCAAATTAAAACGATTTTAGTAGATGTATTATTACATAATAAATCCAATAATTTGATGTGAAAGTTTTTATATTGATGACGGTATAATTATAGCAGTCTGTTCTGGTTTCCGTCAAGTTGCAACGAGTGAATTAATAGAAATATGATTGGTTTCTTTAAATCATTCATTAATTTGATTCATCACCTGTGTTCTTAAAATTTGTGTTAAAGATATAGCATTTTAAGATTAAAATGGTGTACTTGTTTGTAACACGGAATTTCTCAAGCCAATCTCAAGCCAAAAGTAATTAATATTTATCGATCCGATACTGACCATTCGCATGTCAGATGGCAAAAAGTTTTCAATAACGGAGTTGATTATACCATTGATTGAAATAGCATATATATTTGTATGAATTTAATTTTTAAAAAAACATTGCCTTTCAATTCCCTCAATATTTTAATTAAAATGACGTTTGCAGAATATAGAAAAAATATTTATTTAGTATCCTGCACCCTTGATATTGAACCGAAGCAGCGAATTTCCGATTTTTAACAAGTTCCCTTACGACTCCATTGTAAGTTGTATTCGACAACAAACAATAATAGAACATGATGAATTTTCTCCCGTCCGTGAGGCCGGATACTATCGTGAATCATCCTCAATAAAAATATTTATACGCGTTTCGATCGTATTGCTTTACTGGAAAATATTTTTTATATATATTTTAAATATTCTTCTGCAGATTTTTATGTCTTAAAATATTATTTTTTAAAATAATCATCGTTTTTATATTGTTCCACCGGGTCCCTTACAGGGTAGGTAGTCTGCACCGAGATCCAAATATCTCCTTAAAATCCGTGCGTGCTTCTTGAACATTCTTCGCACTTTTCATACGCTGGTTTTCGAGACTTTTCCTCCTTCATCAGCCAATATCTGATTTGGTGGTCAAGATAGGTTAGTCTTGGTATCCCTCGGCAGCTGTACCCCTCAATATTTGCATCGGTTCAATTATTCCTTCAACTGCCATTCTTTCTACATGTACCTGACATTATTGTAAATTGAAGGAAATAGTGATTAATCTTGTTTGTCATAAAGTTTATCAACAGTAGACGGGCGAGGTGGTCGAAATAGAATATGTTAAAAGTCATTAAATTGATCACATATTCTTTTATAACTGCCTTGTATCGGTCACATAACTGAAGCTCATCAACAGAAAAGGTGTACGAGACAGTGTATGATGCATCGTAAACAAGGTGCAATGTACGGCGCGTGGACGTGCAATCCATTTGAGGTGTAATTCACTTAGCTTCATTTTAATGGAACCCCGGCCGCGCCTCTGTTTCTAGCCTTCACGTAAACTTACACGGCACCTACAACGTTATTCAGTTTAACTTCCTGCTTCTATAATTGTTTTTTTGATTATGAGCATTGAGCACCATTTACGTCATAACACTGAACTATTAACTATTTTACTATATACTACTGTTTTAACTATAAATAATAACTATAACTAAAAATATAATAATTAAATCTTTTATTGATTCACTGATGGAATCGGCTCTCCTTATAAGTAGAATGATAAGAGTTAATATAAGGCATTGTCTGCTACGCTGTTTAAATAACGGTTGGCAGATTTTACATGTTTTAGAGATCATTGTGGAGAACTCTATGGTATATTCCCATGATGTTTTTCATTGCCTTAACAGTAAATGATATTTAATTTTATGACGGACATATTTATAACGAATTACGCACCAGAATTAAACCTAGGAGTCCTAAATTCGAGGCTGATTTATAAACCACTAGGCTACAGCTGCTTATATAAGGATATGAACGTTGAAAATCCAAAGCTTCATTTAATAAAAACATTGTCCTTTACGTATATCAGAGACGAATTTAAAAAGTTCATAAAATAACGGAGAAAAGGAGGTTCAGTAACCCTGGTAGTTATTTATATTAAAAAAAATATTTTCGTCGAAACACTTTTATTATTTTTTCCGAACATATAATAATCAGACAGAGCCATATCTGAAGTACAGAGAGACTGATATAAAGTTCTGAAGGCGCATTTGTGTGGAGCAGCTAACGCTACACCACTTTTGTGTGTTGGTGCATTGTCGTGTAAAAGTGGCACACCTCGAGTCCCATTTTCCCCTCCTTTTCGCTTTGTTGACATCTTTTAGGTTTTCTAGCAGACTTGCATAGTACTTTCCGGTATATTGTAATTTTTTTATTTGTAATTTAATAATTGATGTGCTCTAAAGTCCTCAATACCGGTAAAATCTGTCCTGCCTATTGTCAAAACAAAAAATTGTGGAGTTGTGCATATTATATACCCTTGATATGACATGACAATTTGCTCTAATAATAATACCCTTAGTTCGCTTCTTAAAGTCATAGCTTACAATGCCAACATCCTATTGCTAGAGGCGACTCGAGTTAGCGTATTTAAAAATCTGTATCTAAGTAAGTTAACAATTTCATTAAATATGGACATATTAGTTATAACTCGAACGATCCTATGACTGAATAAAAGATGATCCTTAAAAAGAACGCCCTTAGTGTAAAAACATGTATTTTACAAGATTAGTAGAAAACTTACTTCGTGGGTTAATTAGCTGCTCTTGAGTGGATGTAGGCAAGAATGCTTACCTTGCAAGTTGTAGGCAGTCCTTAGCGGTTGCATGCCCGGAGCGACGCTCACGCCGGCCCGCGACGTGTTGTGTAGCGACAGCGCGCCTAGCAGATCTAGCTCGGTGGCTGTAACAATTAACATCAGATATATGTATGTATGTCTGAAGCAGGCGCTAACACGATTGATCATGTTTACGGTAACGCTCAGACGAACTTAACTCAAAGACTTAAGACTACTTCATGAAATAACATATAGTTTAGTTCAACGTTTAGAAATATATTAACGGCAAGGTACAACATTTAGCAAATTAACGTAACGGAACATTCTGGCTACAATGAGACGAATAATTGTTGACCGATAAAACGATTATTGTTTCGTCAATCTAATGAATATTCATGAACCAATTTTTAGTATTTGGCCTACATCGGATCAATCAATATGTAAGGAGGCGGGCTCCGAAATATGGAGAACAAACAGTGTAGCGTATCGATCCGAAAAACCGTCGTCATGAGTTCGAGCTGTAATATTTCAGTATTCGTTTGCTCATTTGCAAAGAAAGATGTGGTAGGTAAATGCTCTTTTGTAACAAAGTGGCCGTAGTAATTCCACATATAACTTTATTAGTACATATTTTAAAACTGAACGTATGACGGCTTTTTAATATGCTTGTAGGCAAGCTGCCTTTACAAATGACAATTATTAAAGTTAACATCTTGTTATATTAAATTTAAGGTCTTTTATATCTACAATACATACACTATAAAACCATCATCATCATCAGCTTATTTCAGTCCACTGTTGGACATAGGCCTCTTCAAACGGCATACGTAGTGTAGGATGTCAGCCAGCCGCGGCCAGCCGTAATGACGATCTACAAAAAGCCGCAAGCGGAAGCTGGATGCGGCAAGCCGAGGACAGAGCGCGGTGGCGCTGTTAAGAGGAGGCCTACTTCGATAATAAAATACATTTACTTGATATAAATATATGAATGTATGTACGTATGTATGTAATGTATGTACGTAATCATAATAATACAGTTACGGTATCATTAATTGATTTGTTAAAGAGCATCCGTGTCTTAACTGCGATGAGTTCGCTCGAGAAAATCTTCGCAGTATAAACAAAGTATCATATGTCACAAGTAACCCGGTCACGTAGCTGCCTACAGCGTAACGTCGTAGCGAGCACTATGCTACGATACAAAAGACAATACATACGGACATAACATGTTGTAACATAAAAAGTATAAAGCTACATAAATTAAACCCATTGACTGACATGAAGAACAGCGATTAATATTTACTTTTCTATATATTTAGGATTTATGCACACGTTCAATATTATGTATGTATGTACAAACTTTTTAAAGTTTCATATGTAACATTACAAATAAAACACGAACGTAGTACTCTGGTACAGCGTCACAACTGAAGCGACGGAACTGAAAGCGGTAGAGTGTCCCCAGGAGCCTTCGCGCTCTCAATTTCGACTGAATTAAAGAGTTCTTTTGCCGAGCACTCTCGTTTACACATGAAATAAGCCCCAGTTCGGATTGCTCATTATACAAACAGAGCGCTAGGGTTCACAGACTTTACTATGCTCGCTGATGTTTTTAATCAACTCTCTCAACAATATTTTTATGAAAGCAAGAGGTAGAAATATTTTGTATTATTGTGACATGTAGCATAAAGATAAATATGTGATTTAATAAATTTACGCTTTGGTAACTTCATCACACTAAATGTTTCAACATAATAATATTTTCAAAACCCACGTCCAGCCTACATATACCTACTTGTAACAATCTAGTTACAGACAAGACAATAAATTTTTCTTACGTAACGTCACCTATTTCCCCGAAAACTGTCTTTCGTTCATTCTGTATTACGTAACATCGTACCTATAATCCCTAAAAAGTTAGGCAGAGGAGTGTAGTACATGCCTACGTTTCAACAGTTACGTTAACGTCCCTTTGCGTCATTCTGTCTTACATTAGACGATCATCGATATTATTACAATTTTAATACACTGACAATGACAATTTTATACACATAGGCAGGCAAGTAGATTCGATCTTAAGTGACTTGGTTAACACTGTGCGAGAGACATTTTAATTACACTTCGTGAAAGAACTGAATTACCCATGATTTATCTCGAATTAATGGCGACGGAGGTTTATTACAATCTTTATTATCAGTATCTCGTTTCAGCCCTGAGTAAGCGGCGCGGACGTGGCACTGCCGACGCCGGCGCGTCTGCCACCCTCCATGCGCCCATCCGCGAAGCAATACAAAGTGATGCTCTACAGTAAATTATCTCGTAAACGACCGCTATTCACTCAGCTTGTAGTTGCCGGAATTGTCACAAAGTATTATTTTATTTTTCGTTATTCATTTTGTATTCATGTCATCTTGAATCTGCTTTTGAGGTTGCGCGGTATTTGTTGCTATATTTTTTCAGTATAATAAAAAGAAAAACCTTATTATTACGTGTTTCTTATTTACTATGAATTTTTTGGTCAAAGATTTTATTAAAAACTACTTACTCGTAGTTGGTCATGTTGGATGCAGGCGCGATTGCCGATCGCTCAAATCCCGATCAAATCCCAGATCGGGCGTTGTTACATTTTTCTAATGTGGATTGTGTAGTAGTGGCATGAAGTCTGGATGTGTACCCAATGTACGGCAATAAGCTCACCACCTATTGTATATTATGAGAACGTAAACATATATAGTGAAACGGGGGATTGTCACTTTTCTGCCTACTTCTTCGAGGATTGCAGGCGTAATGTTACGTTACGTAAATTATTAAAAGCAAATATATGCACATAATTCCTTCACATACCATTTCCAGTCATGGGAATTTTCCTGAATAAATATTACAGTTGATTAGCTATAATCCAAAGAATATCGCTGTAAACTACGAGTATTATAGGAGTCATAATGCTTTGTAAATGAACGCTAATTATGACCGTGCAACCTGAAAGCCGTAAACTCAGTTACGATCGTAAATAAGTTTTTCCTACTTCCACAATCTATCTACTATCTACAGCGCACTGCATGGAACTGTAGTAAAACTACGATAAATGACTTTTTATCTATTTCCACTGCTAACGCTTGCAAAAGGTTTCAAATTTTGAATTTAAATTGCTGTGTCCGGTTGATGGTTCATGAGAAATTCTTAAATAAAATTCTTTTTAAAAGTAACAAACAAGCATTTAACTGTTCGAAAGACTACGAAAATAGCGACGAACATTCAGTTGCCTCATAGCTTAATGAAAAGGCAATCAGAGGGTTACGTCAACTACGTTATGAGGCGGGTTAACTGTTTAATATAAATAATTAGTTAATTACCTACCCTTGACCAGGACCTACCCTTTTGCACTTCCCGATATTGGATTGCTTCCATGAATTAAACTGGTTAGAGTTGTTTTCTTTTTAGATGAAAGATTTTTGTTCTCATTTAGGCAATTCTTAGAAACGTATTATTATGCAATCTGTTACTAGATGATATCATTAATTTGTTTTATAACCGTAATTAAGTATATATAAAAAATTTACTACTTACTGTTTAATATAATATCTACACACGTTGAAATTAAATACATTCTTTGTAGTATATTTATTAGATACATACATACATATCCTCACGCCAGGTCCCTTGCGGGGTAGGCAGAGAGCACCGAGTGCCAAATAGCTCTATCTTTAATTACTTACTTACCTATTTATTAGATAAATGACAGTAATGTACTTATGTAAGTACTAATTTTATGACCGAAAGCAATTTATCAAATTTGTTTGGAATCTTATAATTAAGTTTAGCGATTAGTCCAACTAACTATCAAGTATTTGGCAAAATAATTTCATGCTTAGGAAAATTTGGGTTTGATCGTGAAAACGAGTGTAATTTATCAAGTGTCGTCAAAAGCTTGTCACGAATATCGTTATAAGCGTAATATTTATCGTCCTTGATAACGCAATCTGTTTTGTATATTAATTTTTACACATTTAATAACATCTTTCACACAAATGATGTAATTTATTGGTATGTCCAAATCAGCTTAACGAATATTAAAATATTTAAAGCAATGAGATAAAGTAATGTTTAACGCAACTCACTAAAAATATTTAGATATCCTAAAAAGGATTGAGTCCTTTTTTATAACTTTTTGTCAACTGTTTTAGACATTATGCACAATTTACAACCGTGCGTATCGCATTTATCCTAACATAATAAATGAATGTTTATTGAACGCGTAATACCTAAGTGGACGCCAAGTGTAACCCAACACCTGTGAAATGAGCTATACACTTACGCGTGATCGAACATATAAGGGTTAATAATAATTAACTGAAGTCCTTGTTCGTAGAAATTCGAAACGGCACGTGGACGAAACCTGTACTGCAGTCAAATTGACCATCTGTAGCCAGTTCGTTTGACGTAACGTACTAGTAAAGTGTGTTAATGATGGTTGGTGTAATAATACATTATTAATATCTTGATCACAAAGTAAGCATTAAGGGAGTATGTATAGTAACCAGACTGCGGATAAACTACATATGTACACATAAGTATATAATTACCTATGTATATAATTCTTTTTACACCCAGACACTCTAAATATATTTGTGCTCATCACACAAATATTTATTCTGCGTGGTAATTGACCCCACGACCCGCGGAACGTCAGTCAAGTTCACTGACCACTGAACCTACGGGCCAGTCAAAAGCTGTGTAATGATTAATATTTAAATGGAGCAGGAATTAAATCATACATTTATACAGATCATACATTTTTAACATTCTTTTATATCATACTGTTTCGCATTACATCGTATGGTTATTCTATTATTGTAATGTGATTTATTTGCTTAATTTAGTAAGTAAATAACTTTCAGATACATCGATACTTAGTACTATAGGACAGTTATGGTTTACGTCATAATTTTTGGCTTCAGTGTTAACAATATTTCGTTACATTTTACAAATTACAAAAAATAACTAGTAGGTAAACAGTGTCGTACGAGTAGTACAACGGACACCGGGCACCGCTGGCGAAGGGTACGGCACAGTGCAGCGGGGGCGGCAGCGGCGCGTGTCCGCCACCTGTCGGCCACCGGTCGCACCCGCCGCTTTCTTACCTCGACACTCTAATCATATTTCAATATCGAATACGAATAATATCATCGTACGATACATAGCCGCGCGGAATTTTGAGATTCATTTGCATCGATTTCAATTTCTTAGGGGACTCGTGTTAGCGAATATATGTATTAAACATAATTTACATAAAGTTTGTATAAGCAATTCATCCGTATTCTTAAGAAAGCGCCCCTATGTTTATTGAGCAACCTTTCATTTTCTCTTTAATATTTCGTTATGCTTCCTTTCGCAAGGGGGAAGCTCGAAGCCCACTACACTGGTGCTACTTATCCGGATTGTTAAAAATTCGAATAATTGAGCAACTCGTCCCAAGTATTAATGAAAACGCCCTATAAGTTAACTTTACAAATATTAAGCGGATGTTGCTTGATGTACATAAATGTTATCATGAGGCGGTACATACATTTATCATAAGGTTATATTGAAGTTACGATAAGTACCACGCGTACGCGGTTACGTAATCAATTCCATTATACGATGAAATGTTTCAATTGTTACAATATTCGATTTTCGATTGTTCTTGTTTTCGTTATGATTCATAATTATATCGGTCAGTGTCAAATTTTTACAGAACAAGCATTTCGTTACGAAGACGATGATTGCACTATTATTCTCAAAACATATGAATTGGTGGCGTGATTGTCATTTGAAACAATTCTCCGAAATCCTTACATATGATTGAGTAAACACTATGAACAGAAAGTGTTTTATGCAAATCGCATGGAACAGATAAATATACATATTTATCAAGAGTTTTTAGTAAATCTACTGCAAAAGTAGGTACTTTTAATGCTGACAAGTACTACATTTAAACGACAAACAACAAAACGCAAAACGAACATGTTGTAATAAACTCTACAGCAGTCATGAAGCGGTCACGTATCAACACAAAATATACATACGAGTATGATACATTTTTTCAAAGCAACTCTAATGTTGTGTTTGAAATTCTGATAGCAATACGTCCTTCGTTTACCCTTTGCGCTGCCCGGCGCTTGCAAGCAATGTTCGGCCACATTGACACATACGAGTACAATAATGCCGCATTATATTTGCCAATGCAGGTACCTTCTTATCTGTAAGCTCTGCATAACACCTTGGTAGGCATGGGAATATCGAGCAGAAAGTAATAAAACATTTTAATCGGAGGGAAAAATATTAAAACTAACTTAGTACTATAATTTGATGAACAGTTTCTACTGTGAGTAAATGCAAATACATAAGTTTTGCTCTAATGCACGAGGATTTGTCGATATACTCAATACAATTTTTTGATAATTTTTCATACAAATATTTACAGTACAATATATTTTTTTCATCCTCATCAGTCTATTGCAGTACACTGCTGCACATGGGGCTCCCCTGAAAGATTATGCCCATAATCCCTACGCTGGGCTTGCGGGTTGGGGATTGTAAATCATAGCCTCTTACATCACCTGCGCTACTGCCCATACGCGGCCAGGACATGTAGCTTGCCTAGGCAGACCGCGTTTAGGTTTAATCTTCCCTTACGACACTCTATATCCAGGCATTGGATCGAGAATGTATTCTTACTCCGCCTCATCACGGAGTATATTTAATTTTCACCCCCTATTCTATAATGGTACGATAACATAACTGGCGAAATGTGGATGTGTACTAGTTTCTTCTGCCTACCTCTTCGAGGATCACAGGCGTGATATTACAAATATTTACAGAGAGAGAGAGATATATATATATATATATAAACAGAGATATACAGCTATTTATGCTTTATATGTATTTACAAATATTGGAGAAATATTGTTTCATATTCACTATTATTTGGCTTAATATAAGTTAGATGTCTCGGTTGTTGATCGGGTTGCAGATAGTAAATGATCTGTAATGATATATAACGCTGGGCAGAGTCGGCTGTTGGACACGTGAGCGTTGGTGGCAAATATTCGTGCCGGCTAATAACCTTAGAAGGCTACATGAAGTGCTAGTTTTATGGGAGCTATAATAATAGCGCCGGGCTATTTTAAGCAGTTGCAGATTTTAAATTAAACGGTAAGGTAAAAAATGAAGAAAATATTTTTTCATGCAAGCAAATAATTATTTTGTAAACAAATAAAAATATTACCAACATATCGTTTTATTTCAGCGTTAAATACATGCTATTAAAAAATTCAACGCCTAAGATACAAATATAGAACCTAACTCTTATATTTCATACCAGGCTGGTAGGAAATTCTTTATTGTTTTTTGTATCGAGGGGGATCAAAAGGTACCTAACATCCTGGCGAAGATACCGGGTTATGTGAGATTTTTACCTCATTAAAACCCCTTTGTTGGCATTCTTCTGCGCTAATAGGATCCCGGGATCTCCCACGGGACGCACCGGTGCCCTCCTAACGCGCCTCCGCTGCGGGCCCTACATCAGGAAGAAACTTATGTCGGGGTCAGATATGCTTATTCCTTATTCAGATACGAGTATACGATGCGTGTAATACGAGCATGTTTATACGAATAACTGAAATGTGGTTATGTTACATGTGTTTGATACTTTGAACTTGACAGTGGCGCGGACGGCTAATCCTGCGCAAACAGCGCGAGAAATAAGGCTGTGTAGCACGCGTGTGTACTCGTGCTATCGGGCGTGTTCTCTTCCTATACCGGTTCCGACAGATACGCTTTGTATTCCTTCTCAATTCTCCGCCGATAAGGTCTTTTCAAATAGCATAATAAGGACATGAATGAATACTGAAGCATTAACGAGCTATTAAGGTTGTGTATAATTTTACTACTAATATTGACTGCGTCGTTGGTCATGTTGAATATGTATCCCGTACATGACAATAGGCAGACCACCTATTCTATAGTGGGACGGAAACGTAACTGGTGAAACGTGAGAGTGTACTATACTCCTCTGCCTACTTCTTTAGCGATTGCAGGCGTGATGCTACATACTTTTAATAATCATTATCACCGTGACTAAATGAAGCGAATTGTAAGCACATTTATAAGCTTGAAATGGTGAACGTGTGTTGTTAACCACTGTGGATGACAAAAGTCCCGCTAACTGCAAAGAACAGAATTGGTAAGGACCACCGATATATCATGCGATACCTGTATCGAACATACGTGATACTAGCAATGCTGTAGCTACGAGTATATTATTATTGTTTAGGGACTTAGGGACGCCACCTAACCATACACTACCCTTCGTCATTACCCTTACCCTTGCAGTCCAACATGAAATTAGTTGTATACGGTAAGTATACATATGAAATGTTATACATATGTATAGTAATGATCCTTTCGCATACATTCCTATATAATCATTACATGACTCTACAAATAAGGCTTGTTTTAATGTGTATTTTCTGCAAATGCCTTTCTATGGAGACGAAGCAGCGAAAGAAACTATATTTGTGTATTACTGCATCTTAAAATAACCACTAATGTTAAAATATAAGCTACATAATTTATTATGGAGCTGGAGTTACATCACACCAAGCATGTTTATCATTTAAATAATTATTTACTTTGCAATAGGCTTTTTTCTTAAATATGACGAAATTTTATTATCTGAAAGGTTAATGTTTTTTTTTATTAATTCACCGTGCATAATAAATAAGTTTAGATATTGAAAGCTCATCGAAAGTTTTCAACTCCATTTCTCGTTATGTAGTATCCAAAGAACTGTGGAATATAAAATATTCCAGGGCAATACAACTGTAAAAGAGTCGTCATCGGCAAATATGTATTACACCTACTAAGCCGACTTAGCAACTTTTCAGACTAAGACGCTTCTCCACTACACAAAGTGAAGTGAGGGCCTAGTAGTTTAAATTTCAGTCCGGATATCTGGGGCTCGAATCCCAGATCACTTTTAAGATTGAATATTTTACGTTATAACTATGAAAGTAAATATTGAGGTGACACCTACACGCTTTATGAATTGTTCATAATATTCTCTAACTTATATGAAGTCTGCCTACCCGCATTTAGCAACTCTTTTTATTCTGAGACTTGAGATATATCTAACAATAAAACGATAAAACGATTAATGATGATAATATGTCTATAAGTCCCTAAAAAGGTAGTCATGTAATATTAAAAAATAACATAATTCCGTGAAAAGTTAACAGTACCCTAAGACACCGTAGATTAAACGTTTACGGTGATTCGGCCAAGAAAAGGCGAAGGTTATATTTTATGCAAAGTAGCACTGTTGATAAATTCAATTTATCGCGTGTACACATCACGGCATACAAAAGTAAAATAACATGAAACAGCAATACGCCACAAACTGAAATCAAAAGTTCGTGGAAAAAGAATGCTGACCTTGAACTCGTCCAAGTATTATATACGTTTCATTTAGCAAATGCCCAATGTAAGCGAGATATCGTTTCATGAAAGACACTCCTAGAAACTAGTCCGTATTATATTTTAAATGGACCCCGCTGTCTCGATTTGTCTGGCTCGGTTCATGAAGGCTAATCATGAAAGCCCTTGGCTATTCTGTTTTCTTTTCATTTGCAGAAACATCAGTGCTCATTCTTAAATACTTTATATACAAACGACTTGTCAAATATTTTATATGTAACTTTGCAAAATTGTATACCTATTTAATAACAGATTTTAGAATTAAGTAAAATGAAAATGAAAAATACGTATGTTTTTATGTTAACAACGCAAGAATGTGATTAAGCATAAATATCCATTACATAATATAAGATTTTTTCATTATATGGAACATGTTTAGATTGTTAATTGATCGAACGTAATGTACAAATCCTGAGTAATCATGTTTGAGTACCTTTATAATTAAAAGATAAGGTTACGTAACAATCCATGTCGAGAAACAAATATGATTTTAATGCGGAGCAAAGACGACCTAATTGTAGGCGGTGGGCTCAGGGGGTGGTTCTTGGTATCGTAAGTGTTTAACGTGGGATCGATACACTCCGAGTTTTGGTCAACACGTGGGCTGGTCGCCCAGCAACGCGCGTGTGACGTAACTAAATCGTAGACGCACCCTACTGTGGGGCCGAATGCGACCAGGTATGGACGAATGCGAGTGCATTTATTATTTAAATGAATATGTAGCTTAGGTATATCATTTAAATATTTATGAAGGTGTACTTTTCTATTATTCAAGCTGTAGGTATGATGTAATTTTGCCGTGGAATTTTCGTCGCCGGTAATTGTTACTTTACGTATGACATAAGCTGCGTTCGGATATTGCACATCGCCCCTAAGTGAAATGACTCAGTATAACTGGGCATCGTTAATATTATTTAAGTATTGAAATTTAAAAAAAAAATACCGATTTTTTTTTATAATAATTCAGATATAATTTTATAAAGCACTTACAGATAAATTCCTAAACAGTTATAAGTTATTTGTTATAATGTGAGTAGTTGTGAAACGAGGTCAAAATAGAATTCGTAGGAACGCCGCATTGCGCTTGATGCGACACCTGCAGCAGTAGCTCCATTCCAAGGAGTTGCAGATCTTTTCCATCTTAAGCACATCTTGTTCCTTCGTGATTCCATCGAAATTATAAGAAAAAACATCTGCTTAAAATAATGTGTCACTTTTGTTTTATTCCGCTTTTAACCATTTACTTTAAAGTTGCCAGCTCACTGCTAGATTATTAACTGTTTACCTCGTTTAACGTATGATATAATTCTATCTCGTCTTCAGATGATCATCACCCTGTTTTAGTTTACTGCTGTACTCAGTACCACTGCTCCACCCCAATTACGAATTTTTAGCCATAATCCCCACGCTGGGTTGTGCGGGCTGGGGCACATTTCTCGTACTGCCTTCGCCTGTTGGCGATCAGGGTATTTAGCTCCGCCTTGCTAAGGCGCATTACCCTGTAAGGTAAGGTAAGATTACCCTGTTAAGATGTTTTATCTAATAGCTTGAAATTCCTCACATTTTATAAAACGCTTGGTCAAAACCTTTAAATTAATTAAACATTTAATTTATAATATCATTAAATAAATAATGAAGCATTTCAAATAATACTAAGAAGATAAAAATGTAGTCAAAATCTTACGATAAGTTACAAACAAACCAAAAAACTGACGTCTACCTCTTTGACCATTTTACGTTAATTAAAAGTGCACACGAAACACGGGGACCTGTTACAATAAATATTAAGCGTGTAGTCATTAATCATAAGAAAGCACATTCCTGATATAGAATTTCAAATCAGATTTCCAGCTATTAACGGACGTAAGAAAAATGTATTACTCACATTTTTTCTTGAGTTACTATAGAATTTTTCTAATTTAGATTTTCTAGTAGTGTCTCGGAGTCTGGATTTGTGTCCGGTGCATGGCAATAGG
>DWTO01001534.1:0-15996 GCA_018244755.1 Jemadia pseudognetus
CTCGGTCAAGTGACATCTGTCGAGTGCTACAGCAAGTTGATGCGGTTGGTGTGCAACACAATAACAAAATACATGTAATTAAAAGAGTAATCAGAATAATTAAAACAAACAAATAATAAACGGTCGGTACGAATCAATCTATAAATATCCAGTAAGTAAATGAATACATGGGCAATATTGAAAATTCTCATAATATGCGAAATGGAAGAATGTAGACATACAATAATTTCGGTAATGTATCTGCCAGGGTCTGTACTAATGTCAGCCGTATGATAGTCCAATAGATTATGTACGAACGGAGCTTGCGTGTATGTGAGTGACCATGGTTTGGGTGTTTGTGCGTTGTGTATAGTGTGCATGTGCATGCATGCATGAGTATAGTGTATGTGTGTATGTGAATGAGTGCATGTGGGTATGTGTGTACGAGTATTGTTGCATATGTACATATGTGTGCCGCGTACATAAGCGAAAGTGAATATACAGAGTATTTATATGAATATATGTACATTTGTAAGAGTGTATTTATGTAAGTGCGTGTGTGGGCCTAGCTTGATTTTTGTTGATTTAAAAGATATAATTTATATTTTATTTTAAAACTGTTGACTGTATTGGAATTACGGATGGGTGGTGGAATAAGTAATATGTAATATGTATAAGTATAAGTAATATGAATTTTTATGTATAACACATAGCTATGTATATAATATAAAGATTATACCCGAAACCTGTTGTACAAAAAATTAGCTTTCTCCTCGCATATCAATGTTGTCCTTATAATACTTTGTTCAGAAGATATAGCCCAAAAACAGTAAATGATTTTTCCTGTAAAATTTGAGTTTTGCGATTACGGGGTTATTGCATGGGGGCGTCGATATGTACATATATGTACTATTGCTTTGAAGACGTATGTAATCGTGATTAGTCAGTGTTGATCAAAAAGTATTCTGGGTACTTACAGAGGTACGATACCATCTCCGTAATGTAAGGATATATCGTACATAACACGTAACATCACGCCTGTTATACCCGAACAGGTTGGTAGAGGAGTGTAGTACATCCCCACGTTGCCCAGTTACGTTGACATCGCACTTTGGAGTAGGGGGTGAGTTTATTGCCACACGCTGCGCACATATCCAGACTCCGAGTCACCACTACTAGTTAGGAATTAGTTAAGTATTACGTACATTATTTGTAGCCAACGATATTTCAGGATACAACAAAATCATTAGGATATTTACCAGTTATCAAATCAACGACATGTGAGCGGAAATAACTACAAATATAAACTATTTCCAGCTGCCAATAGTTGCCAGCGCCAGCGCAGCTAAGCGCCGAGTACCGCTCCGTGCGGCTGCAGTATTTACGTCCATGTGTTATCGTGTCCCTGATAACATTTGACGTGCAACAAATTCGGATGGGTACCCGATAAGACCTTATTGGAACATGAAACAGATTTATCGCACGTATGTCCACAAAAGGCATCTTTTCAATAAAATAATTGGTAATATATCCATTTGTATTGTTTGAACCCAAACAAAAGTAAATCAGAAAGAGGATAAAGTATCGATAAAATCCTTGAAGGATAAAATGTTACACTGCGCCACTCCCGATAAACATTTATTTTTCGCATACAAACATTTATTTCAACCAAATTTCATTTTTTGTGTTAAAAATAAAAGGAGCAATTTTGTTTTTAAAAATACAAAAGAACTTTAGACTGTATGGATTTCGAATTTATTCGTACCGCTTCGCTCGCTGGCTTGCATCCTGCGGGTCAAGTGGCCATCAACTGCACAATGGCGAGCCTTTGTTTCTCAGGGCCTCCGCTAGTCACTATGGTTTCGCTCTCGCAATAATATCTACCGCAGAGTTAATACTTAGTTTAATTCTCAACCTACAATGTTTTTCACATTTTACAAACGAATTTTGTACCCTTTCTAACATAGTCTAGTTACAGACTAAACGGGAATATATTTTACACCCCCTAAAGCCACCGGGTAAATGTCAGTGTATGAATGTAATTGTATAACTAATACCATTAGCTGTTTGTTAACAAGTGTATATTAATATATATATGTCGTCGTCAGGGATGGATCAGCGGTACTAGTAGTAGCGTCTTGGTGCTCCAGTTGGTTTACAATATTCATTATTGTCAACAAATAATACACTTGATTGTCACAGTATAACTAATTAATCAGCGTTGAGTAAGCCAACGGTCTCGTATGGGACACACGAGTCGCGCAACTGTCGGGCAAGTCACAACTCAACTGACTGGTCAGGGGCTAGACGATATACACCGTCCAAAATACAACAGAGAGCCCTTTCATTACCACCGCTTGTTTGCCATTCATTGTTTTACGACGCCTGTTCGCAAGACCAAGTGGTGACTCGTAATTTCTTTGAGAACAATACGCGTTCATAATACCTTATCAAAACACCTGCGAGATCACTCATCTCGCACAAGCAAGCAATACGACTCGCTCCAACAACGATTCCGTTCACGCGCGGTCGCCTTAGTAACATAACGCCGCTCACTCAACTCCGATACAAAAACAATCGACTGAATGTATTGTTTAAATAATAAAATATAGTAAATATTGGTCTCTAATCACAAGGTTCTCGTAATCGGCGACATATATATGATCATCTATTTTAAACATCTGTACATATATACATGATCATATACATATGTGTATCATCACCTTGCGAGACACGTGATCGGCTCGTGAGTCACCGCCCGCGCGGCCCACGAGGGCCGTCCTCAGTCTCCGCGCTACTGCAGCGCACGTTCGCGGTCATGTGCGATCGTGGATACGATAACCCACCAAATAATTATAGCAATAAAATCCACGTAACCGCTCAAGGTTGTGTGGAGACGTCTTTATTTTATTTTTTTATACTGCGGTAGTCTTGTATTGTCTAAGTACAGGTAGGTATATGTGGGTCGTGTGTAAACTTCCTTATTTGTTTCGTTGCAGTGATGGTGTGGTGTTTTGCATTATGAATGCTTGTTGAAATTTATATAATAGCAAATAAATTGATATTTAAAGTTTCCCGTATGTTTTATTAAACAAATGCATGAATTTTTTAAACGCATGAACTATATCCATGACCTTGGGTTTTAAGCAATTATGATGTATATTTTATAATTGTTTTCCTAAAATAATAATATTTGTATGATATTCAGGATAATTTACAAATAGTAACGTGTAAGAATGAGTATGCCAATTTCATAAAGTAATTATAAGATACTTGTACAAAGAAATTATGTACATTATATATAAGTGTATTATGTACGTGAAGGTCGGATACGTTAAACCGACGCCTTGAACTTGTCCCCGCTAATGACGTTAATGTCGTTGATGACGTTAATGATGCGACTTGTAAGGCACGTATCGTTAATGAACATATTGTTACGTTAATGAACAGACTGTCTGTTCGCTCCTATTGTTATTAATAGTAGATATTATTTCTTGCTACGTTACCTTTCGCTGCTCTGTTAACATTAATTACACCTTCGGATAGATGTTATTTGTATTAATTAATTGTTTATGAGATCTCATGAACTTGAGCCGACTTTAATTTTCAATGGACTGGAAAATCTTTTACATCTTGTCGTCCTATAATCTCCTGCCTCGCCTTTGCTATAGGTGGGTACAGAGAGGTCTTGTAACATTCTGGGATCTCAGTCTGTCTCGTTTTCAATTAAACGAACGAATGATGCGGGACGAGTTGTCGTAAAATTTTAAAGCGATCTAACTAATGACAATAATTACTTGAGTTCACTTTTGATCTTGATTAGATCTCTACCGCACTAGACTGCGCTCTATACTAGACTTGATAATTAAAATGATTATTCATTTGTGTAATAATATTATGCTTTTTATTCTATAAATTTTAAAAATATGTTTAATATTGGCCGTAATTTGTGACCATTAATATCTTTTTAAACGTAACACTAATCTATAGAGGAGTGTAGTACACGCCCACATTTCACCAGATACGTTTACTTTTCATTATGTAATAGGTGGTGAATCTATTGCCATACACAGGGCACAGATCGAGACTCCGAGCTACTACGAGAATATAACTAGGAATTCTAGTGAGAAAATTCAATAGTGCCCGACCCGGTATTTGAAACCAGAACCTCTCGATAGACAATCGCGTTCGCATTCACTCGGCCAACGAGGTTTTTCAATAGGCAATGTCTTCGTAAATAATATTAAATTATGATAGCAAGAATCTTATTTTTTAATATTTATAAACATTCCCAACTGGTACGGATTCGTTGCACACGGATAGATTCATAGTAATTCTTGCCGTTTCCTTCACATTCGCGCCGAAAATTACGTGACAGTGGTGCGGGAGTGTAAACTTAGCATTGAACGGTATCTACATGTTAGCCGTGGCTCGCCGCCATCGATACGGGATGATTAATATCCGCCAGGAGAAGGTCGCGGGTGGAGCGCGTGACGTCACCTCCGCTTGCACCGCGCCACTTCCGCCCGTCTCGCGCCGTACGTGCCATTATTTACATAACATACGTATTCATCATCATCATTATCATCTTAGCTTTGTTATCCTTTCGCTGATCCTTGGTTGATTTGAACCGGCAATGCGATACCTCGTATTGATTAGGTTATTGTACTTTACAGGTGATGATAAAAATCTTATAAGGGAATAATATAGTTCAATTTATTGGCAAAGAAATACACGCTAATAGAGATCTATTGTGAAACTGTTGTAGATGATACAGATAATTAAACGTGTTAACCCACATAACGCGATCGTATTTGGGACAAGACCGAATGAACCGCATCGTGGAGACCTCCGCTAACCGCATATAGGGGTCACCGCAGAGGACACTTTATCGCTCAGATGCGGTTCGCGTAGAAACAATCAGTGTGTTCCAATCATTGCCTTGGGATTTGTTATTTACGAAATAGGTACAACAAATGAACAAATAATTCCTAAAGTTCTCGACGATCTTTTGGGATTTGCGAAAATAACAAATATATTGCCAGAACTTTATAGATATTATTCACTAATCATGCGCTTAATAAAATAATATCAATACGAAAGTTTATGTATATTTAGGTGGCAAAGTAGACCAAGACTCATCTATCTTGACCAACGACGATATACCATATGGCTTAAGAGGATGTCAGGTGTATCTGAATATGACGTGCGTGAATAAATAAAGTTGATGAATTTGGAAGAAGCGGGCAAGTGCTTTAAGGCTAGAGATATTTAGCATTCGCTCCTAACATTCAGCAATATACTGTAGTTTATTGAAATAGTATTATGACGCCATTGTCCTAACGACATTGTTAAGTACGCTTCGTATGTGTGCAGTTTGTGTTGACTGTCTACTCTACGTCACATCGCATGCCGCGTTAACACGGCAACTGGGTCATGGAGATGTCGCCCCGGTCTGACACAGCCCTAATGAGGTTTTAACCGATTTGATTAATTATTATATTCGAACACAATATGCGTTTTATTATTAAACCTATTGCGTGTCTAAATATTATGAGGACGATTAAATTATGTACCGGCTTAATGCGTGGATGTATTGCGGGATAATGTAAATTGTTACCAAGATTTATTTTAATAAATACCACTAGTTTATGTACCGAACAAACATGTTTAATATTATCAGGCTAATATTGCAAATATGTTCTGATATTGCGGTTATTTTGGATATTTTAATACAAATTCCGACTACCACCAATAATCAGTCGAAAGTATTTGCGGAAATGGTGTATCGATTTGGTTGGTTGCTGTAACTACGAGTATGTAGGTAGGTACTCGTATGTACCTATATCTCCAATGAAATTACATTGGATCGCGTCCCAGTCGTGATTGGATAACGTGCAACGCGACGATTTCTAGAAGTTTAGAAGCTGTATTGAACGAAGTTGTTAAAAGACACATTTAAAAATAAGAATTTCAAATTATTTTGTAATATTTTTGTTGTAATTAGTATAGTTCTTTTTTTTTCTTTCTATAAATTTTTACTCTTATAATATTTTTCCATAAAAACGTACAATATTCGTTTCATTTCCTTCATACACGCACGCCGTTTTTGGACACTTCTGACTTCCCCCTTCCAGCACATGACGTACTTGGTTAAAATGACTAAGTGTTGGTCTCCCACTCTACATCCATCAAAATCCCCACCGGGTACATCCACATACATACATATACATACATATATCCATGTGGGTAGGTATATGAACTATGTCAACTACATCGATAATTTGTATTTATAATCCATCAGCGTTACATAAATATTAGTACGAGTACCTACATCATAAATAACTATGGCCAAAACTGATTACACTGATAGATATACTAAAAACTGTAATGAAGTGTTTGGTTAATATCAAGTTTGTCTATGTGTGTGTATACATAGCATGTGTATATATGTATAGTTAAGGTATGCATTAAGACTGATAAAATGATAGAAAAAAACGTAAAAAAATAAAAAGTAAGGTTTTGGCAGTACAGAAAAAAATTTGTGAGCGAAACCATTCAGGTTGCTCTGTTATTATTGAACATAATTATATTATGCCGATGCGTGTGTGTACAGCGTGGTGCACGTTGACACACCTGGCAGACGTTGGAAGCAGCTGCGTGCTATTACGGGTCCCTTTCTTTTTTTGTTGTTTGTTGCGTATACACAACACACGTAGGTACACCCTTCGTCGATTTCGAAATAGAACTTTGATCGCATTGGGAAATCCCCCGTGCGTTTCAAAATGTTTAGATACGATACGCGCAAACATTGAAAAATATAAAGCGAACACTTTGGCCGAGTTCCATCACGGATGGAGCGCGGGCCGCGGGCGGCTACACGGCGTTACGCAATGCTTTGCTTCGTTCTTTCGCGCTGTAACCACACTACCGTGCCGTGATGTTTCTCTTGTAAATATTGCTAGAACGCAGAATATACTCGTGATATATTTTAATTGGTCTTTTTATAGTTATAATGTTGGACATGGATCTCTTTTCAAAATGAAAACTTTTAAGGAGCAGCTAGTGATTATTTGTCATCATAATGTGCCCATAATAACCTTCCGCTGTTGATCACGGATCTCCCTCCAGTGTGGAAAAAGGGTTATGAAGACGTCCGCGGTGACGTCAGTTGCAATTGAATCGACTTACATCTGAGCCACTAGACGTAGGCGGGTTTCTAAGTGAGTGGATATTGTCTTGGATTTTACGGTCGGCGCAGTACGTGCGCGCTCGCGCCGCGTCGACTGCACCCCGCTGCGAATGGGGATGCCATGCCTGACCTATATACTAAGCTAGCTACGGCTGGGCCATAGCCAACTGTGCCAACGCTATGAGAATTTAGTTTCGAGCGATCACAATATGCAGCACACCTATTCTTCTATCAACCGATGCCGAAATTTTTTTCAGCTCTCCACGGCAATATTTGGAGCTTTTCGTTTTATATAGAAGTCGTTTCGTGATCTGTAAAAACGAAAGTTGTCGGCTTGAAATTTACGGGCTCGAGTTGTTTTGGATTCGCGAGATTCTTTCTCTCTCGTAACTTGAGCCTTTATAGGTCGTCATTCAATATTTGCAAATGAAAGCGAGACTGCGACTTACGGTGATTGAAATTTCTTTGTCTCTTTGTTTTAATAATAATGATAGTCTTGTATATTCGACATGAATATACTGAGAATGTTTTCATGGTCGTAATAGTATAACATGTTATATGCTGCATGACGAATATTGGGTTTGTAATATTCGTCACACTGCTACCCCCTGCTCTGCCTACCCCACGAGTGATCTGGTACGGAATAATAATAATAATACCTATTAATTAATATATCGTAACATGACAGTAACATCTGCTCATATCGACAAGCGGCAGACAGGGTTGGAACGATGTTAATAACGGGTAAGGAAAAGAGATATATAAGGGTGGGTTGGGCCATTTCGCGTGTCGTAGCGCCGTGACAACACATTGCAATTTGAAATTCAAATTTTCACATATCGGCGAACATCGATGAGGCCGGTGGTAATTCTGTCGCCGCCGAGCGCACACCGCATCGATCCAGGCGTGATGCTAATTTCATACAACAACCCCTTCGTTATTTCGTTTCGGGGAACTAGAAGTATTGCTAATTGTTTTGGTTGGCTGTGAGCAGGAGTATGTGTGACATCACCAAAGATTGCTTTAGTGATAATACAATGCAATACAAAAACATTTTATTGTGTGCCACATTACATACCTACTTACTTACTTAATAAAGCGGAAATAAAGTTGAGTATCGACAATAGGCGTTGATATCAGTATATTTTAACGTCTGCAAAAGATATAAAAGATGTATACAAGGAATGTAGCAGATGGAAATTCTCTTCTTCTTTCCTGCTTCTATAGGACAACGTTTACATACATAAAATATAGATGTATTGCTTGATTTATATGAAATGTATCTAATATTAATTGTATTCGTATTTGTAGGGATTTTTTTAGGATCATTTTTATAAATGTTCAATAAAGAAAAAAAACATAAAAAACGGACCTAAGCATATGTGGTTATCTAATGTTGTGTTCGAGAGGTTTTGATGGATTCAAAAAAGTTTCTCTTGTATATTGATAAATTATTATTATTATTATCTTACACAGTTGACATGCTTCTTCAACATCCGTCACTCTCTGCACCACCCGATGCGGTGGTCCGTTTAAATTACATGCTATTATTTCATATAAACGTTTACGAGTTTCAAACGCTGGCTTAAAGTACTATCGTTCAGTGTGAACACACGAGTCGAGTACACTCGAATGGATGTGTTCGTTCGTCAAAGCGGCGGATTTTCGTTTTCGCTTGTTTTGAACACGGACCGCTCCACGAAGCGGCGCGTATACGTCCTGTGTACAGTGCTACAGTTCGTTATATGTACTTACCTTATATACCTTGTATTATTTATTTATTTATATTTAGCTAGAACGGACGCGAAGACCAATTACACTAACTCAGACACATAACAAATCAAATCAAAAAATACACAAAATTAAATTAACAACATCATAAAAATAATTATAGCCTATATACCTGTCTCTAAGAAAAATAAATCCGAGACGATTAAAATTTAAATCAACAAAATTATAATAAAACAACAATGGGATTAGTTATTAATAAAATAAGCACTTTAGAACTAAGAATTGGTATTGGTATAATGTACAGTCGTCTTTAAACCTGACATTCAGTTTGTTTGTACATCTCCAGTTGTCATTTGTTCTTCTATTCTTCTACGTACGTCTAAATGTGGCTTCAAACGTTGCTATCTAGTGCAGTTTGACTTCATAATTAGTTCGCTGTAGTAATATGTAATTTATTGAGCGATTTCTCGATCAGTTAACGTTTATAAGCGTGTCTCTCTGTCATGTTGATATAATATATGCCCCAAACAAGACCACTGGCAATTTCACTGCCATGTATCGACACTGTGAAAATATTTCATCATTACATTCTTAACAAAATTGAAGAGTCAGTCACGAAAAATATTTATGCTACTTTGGAATCATAATTTTGTGATAAAAATGTCTGTGTGTATGTTTGTGCGTGTGTACGGTGCGTTAGTGGTGGTGGTGTGAACGCGTGTCGCGACGCGCGAACATGTGTCCTCCCCGCTACGATAAGGATTTTATTTATGCAGGGGGGGCTGAGTTGCGTGGCGCGTTGCTGTTGCTTCCTATACTTTGCTTTCACCGAAGCACACCCGTTTAATTTCATTATTTAAAAAAAATCTAATAATATTTTATCACCAAAAAAAACTCCAACCTAAATGTGATACTTACTACGCGAGATACTTTTGTTTCACCTTGACACATATTTTGTTTTCATTCTTTTAAAAAAAGCAAACGGTAACGCAAAGATTTCGCCGTGAATATACTCCGATATATGTATGTACACACAGTGCGACATTCGGCTATCATAAAACAAAGTGTCACATTTAATGAGCGATTATTCCGCTTATTGAGATTTACGTAACACATAAGTTTGCTCAAAAAACAGAATATAGGTAATATCGATTAATATAAGCATAAAACGATAATGATTGGCGATAGGCCACCCCACATTACATGAGATAAATTAGAATACCCCCTGCTTATCTTTTGGATGAAATACAGTCGTGATGTTATGTAAAATAGCAATGTTTTTATAACCTGGCGCGATAATTACATAAATATTGTATCAATTATGCGCTGTAAAACAGAATGTTTATTATGCCAGAGTCGCATTATACTTTACCTACATAATTATGTAAGCTTACATCAACCTAAGGGTATGTTTTATATGACATTTAGCGATCCCGCCTACATAAGACGGTGACCACTACGAGAATGTCAAAGGGAACTGTGGTCCATATTGTACACATGTATGTATCACATCACGGATGATTGATCGCTGGCTGCGCGGTCTGTGTACCCACGTGCCGCTATAATTAATGTTGACAGGGCTCTAGCGAGAGCATCGCGTTTATAACTGACGGGAATCAGCGGTGTAATAGACTTCGCATCCCCACGTCTCCGGTGTATGGGGAAACTTGAAAGGTCGCCGGGCGTCCGACCCCCGCTGCATTATAAATAGACCCTCTTACGTACAGACACACACACACCTTAAGTGTTGCAGAAATGTTATGAATTTTCACTTGTCACATTGATGTGTATGTAGAGATAATATTTCCATACGAAATACAATATGTATCACGACTAAATTTATGTATAAGGTACGTACATATATTGTAAAAAATCTGCCAAGTTTTCTCCCATATCGATTGTGCCGAACTGGCTCATCGCCAGCAGCGGTGCCGTTTTTTAGTTTCGCTCACGAGACCGCTCCATCAACATCGATGTGACAACTTGGACACAATAGAGGGAGGGGCGGGAAAGAGAAGGAGGGGGGGGGAGCTAGGGCTGTAGTTTCTTTCGCTTTTGTATTATTGAATATTTTTCCAAGCTGTTTTCGCACCACGGATCACATGGTAACTCTTCACCGATCGGAGTTTGAGTTGAGAATTGGTCCAAGGAGTGTTTTTAAAATCAATTTTACGTGAAGGGCAGGCAGGGTGTTACTAACTTTCCGTCGAGTATTTTTGGAAGCCAATTTCGGGTCACGAGTCACGTGAAAACTTTTTAACAAAGTTGAAGTATCGCACAGGGATTATTTTCCAAAGCGATTTTACGTAAATAGATACTCTACGTACGATACGCAGGCAGGGAGGGTGGGTAGGTAGCGCCAGACGATTTATAAATAGTTCTATATTTCCAATTTTGTTATTTCGTCTGCCTCTGACGTCATTTCGTACATAAATATTGTTGTCCGTAACGCGAATACTACTTTGCTTTTAGAATTTGTGTAGATATCACATTACGTTTGTTTACTGCGAATACAGATATAATTGTACTGATAAGAACTGTCATTCATGTAAAGAGTATTTACTTTAATGTCGCGTATTCGATACCACCAGAATGGTATTATTTAGAACTGCCATTCACATATCATTTAGTTGCATTTATGTCGCGTAATCATTAACTGATAGTATCGTACTGATTATAACTGTCATATATGTAGCGTGTGTTCGTCAATGTCGCGTATTCGATACCATTATATTTCTAATTATTGCAACTGGTATTGTTTTGGTATATGATGTTATTGTACTGATTCAAATTGCTCTACACATGACTTACACATGTTTATATTAATGTCGCGTTTGTTTCAATTTGAGCAGTGACGCTAGATCCCTGGAGGTTTCTCATTTCCAGCCTGAATGGCATCCATTTTTCCGTTGAAATGGTGCGCGGCAACGCTTTCTTTTACTCTTTGATGCCTGTAGAACGAGGCGCGTTGTGTACGAGATTATGAATCGCTTTTTAAGAGAGTGTCTTGAAAAGAAATCCTGCCGGGTACGTGCCGTTCTCAACTGCTGCCAGGTGACAGGGGAGACAATCATTTTCGTAAGGCAAATTTCGGTTCCCTTCAACAAACACATTGTTTGTTTTTTGGGTATCTCTCTCGAAATTTAATACAAATTGTGTTTTGTTATCCTGAAACTTCATATTTTCTCAAGTTTCAAATGAAACGAGACATTCCAATGTATCATAGAAAACCATTACAATCTGAGAATCATGATTAACTTCTCTAATTTTAACAATCAAACAAATGTTAATCGAATCAACATTTAAAAATGACCGAACATCAAATTTAATGCGTATTATAAATGTCTGTCGACATTACAACCGCACAATGATGGTGAATGCGAAAGTGTGTACATTATAAAGGGGTAGTAGCCGTTAGGGGTGTGTAGTTTGAGCCGGAAGAGCATCGTTCCTATATAATGCAGCTGGCGTATTCACCCAGGGCGGGGCGGGGAGATTCTCTTTCTTATACGCTTTTTTTCTGACTTTGTTTCGTTTTCAATGCACAAGTTGGTACTCTAACTACTGAGTCATTCAATGCTCTTTTATGTATAACAAAGAATGTGGGTAAGTAGGTTTCGCGTTTGTTAAGGAGTATCTAGGACAAAAAAGGTTGGGGGTGGTGACTTTTTATCGCAGACGCCATCTAGAGTATTATATAATATAATAGCTCGCTCCAAATGTCTCTTTGCTTTATATACTGAATTAATTAATTGACACTCATTATTTATATCTAGTTTTGTAGTCGTAAATGTTATTATAGTGTTAGCATTAACTCTACAATATTTTAACCTTTAAACTTCTTTTAACTTTAAAATATTTAACCCATAAAGTGTCGTAGATTTGGAAAGGTTAACATTTTGTATAGTTGATTTCGTTTCCCCCGCCACCTGTCCTAATTTACCGAACGCAATTTCCTCTACAACTCTTGGTTGAACTTATGCTCAAGACTTAAACGTATTTATCAATTTAAACTTTCCAATTTCTAAGCGGTGCAGTTTTAAACTTAATCTGAATTACATGAACATTATTAGGTGGAATATTAATATAGGATTATTAAAGTCAAATGTTTCAGTTTCAATACCGTCATTTATATAAATACCGAGGATGATAATTTGTTTATTTATTTAATTATTTATTTGGTCAGTTAGTACGGATTAGTCCAATTACACTGCTGAACTAAGTATTTACAATTGAAAAGAAATAAATAAGAATATTTGATATAAATGATGATCTAACTTAATAATGTTTAGAAGGATAATTATCGCTTGTGTAATAAAACTAGCAATGATTCTATTTGACCTGTTACAACATTGTCAAGTATATTGTTTTGAGATTTTAAAAAGGAAGATAGCACTGCAAATGAAATAATATTTTTAGCTCGTCATAATTATATATCGTAATAATGACCTGTCTTGCGTTCTGTTGTTCTGTGATGTATTTCTGAAGTAATTTTTTTGTACTCGTAACTAATCACAGCAGACTCTTCTTGAGTTATTTTATTTACATGAAATTATTTTCGACTATGACTACATACAGTTTTTTATATGAGTGTTACCTATTGTTGTATGTTGAAGTCGACTCGAATTATTTATCTATGTACTATTTACACATTATTGACATGTTATTCAAAATTTTATGTAGTCTCAATAGATCAAAACGATTAGGTGCCAACCCTAAATTTCAACCATAACCCTGATTGGCTCGTAGAAAATTTCGTTTGGCGTTACGTCCGTCCACCCTTCGTTAACGACAATGAAGGACAAATAAATAATAAGTACATAAAAAATGTTGAATTATATCGTGGCTCAAACGTCACAGGGTGTTGTCTAGACTTCGCAAGTTGCAAGGAAGACCCCGGGCAGTGCACTTTAGTCACAGCCGAGGGTAGACTAACTGCATCTCATATTGCTTTTAGTTTTGTAACGACAGCTACATATTAAAATAACTGTTGTGTGTAAATTGATACATTTTTTGTATCCATCCAGTGGTTAGGCCGAGGTCGAAATTCGACTGTTCTATTAAACGTTTCAGTTTAAACGTTGTTCACCTTTTTTGTGTATTTGTGTATAATGTCTATAGATTTTTACTCAACTGTCAAAAGTAGGTATCAACACATACCTACTATCATTACCTGTGGGACATTGACAGTAGAAACATAATAAATGTATTGATTTTATTCAGTTTTAATTAATACTTAATAATTATTATTTAATACTTGTAAGATTGTAACATACGTATAAATATCGCTGTGATACATATGGCTGTGATCAATATGGCTATTTTAAATATTATTATGTTCAATATGGCTAGGCTCAGTATGGCTTTGATCAATATAGTATGTCTAATATGGCTATATTCAAAACGTCTAGGTTCGATATGGCTATAGTTACATATCGAAGTGAATACAAGTCATATAAGTCGTAAAAAATGTTACAGCGTTGTTAGTTAATGTACTTTTTGTGAAAAATCAACCCTTAGTTTTCTAAACTGGAAGTATTATGATTTCATAAATCGTGTACATTCCAAGGCGCCGGGGCGACGACCTTCCTTCCACCCTTATTCATCTTAATGTTCCCGAGCCTGTCTGGATACACCCCGGCCGACGTCTTGCATTCGCTGTTATCGATTAGATCGTGCTACACGGGGATCACCTTTTGAAGTTTCGCCAAATTAGCCCGTCTCTTATAAGACTTAACAGCTTGTCAGATCAACTTGTTCAAAGCGTTACTTCGCATCAAATGGCTGGATTTACTGATAATAATTTATGTAAACTGGCGTTAATAAATAGTAATACTTATAAAATATTTAATTACAGCTATTCAAATGATGTTTTCAAATTCGTTTTATTATTATTTTTTTAAAGCATGGCAAGTAGACTACAGAGTTTAACGTCTTCTGGTGTCGTTTATACTTTTTATATCGAACTTATATCGTCAAAGGCCTTTGTTTTACCAATATACTGAGCGATTCTCAGCCCCACGCCTACCAGTAGGCTTTAATTTTTCTATTACACTTGAACAAAATGTATATGTTGAATATAATAGATAAACATGAATAGACAAAAAAAATAAGCATCCATGTTATTAACATAATATAAAACAGATTTGTTCTTTTTTTGTATCTCCATATCAAATAAAATTATGTATAAAAGTTTACAGGCGAGCTGAGTATCCCGTACTTACGTACGTACATAAATTTTCACGTCTCAAGAAGCTCGTTTCACTCACCAGCCGCTACGATCGCGCTCGCCGGCCGGGAATATTTATAAGCTAAGGTTGATTTTGTTCGGCGAAGCGGCGCCCCTACGCGCTCTCCCGCCATACTGTGCGGAACATATTTTTATTGAACATTGAAAATAAGTTTCATGAATACCGTATAAGTGTTGTGTTATTTATACAGTGGTCTTATAATATATGTCTCGTATTTATTATTGACGGCTTGCTAAAAAGAAACGAGACAGAGTTCTTGCACTATACGTTATTGTAAATGTGGAAACTTGATAATTTGGTTAGAATTACATTTTACATTAAATTTTAACTGTACAGGTCTATAAATATAGGGATATTTGCCACACGTTTCCCTCTGTCTACCCTATGAGGGAGCTGGCGTGTTAATTTAATAGTAATAATGGTAACTTTGCCAAATCTCGTACTTTAATAAGGACACAGCATTGATACAAAGAAATATAATGGTTTCTCTTCACGTATTAACATACGAGAATACATACGTACATGTACAGTTGCCCGTTCACTTATAATTCCCGGCGAAGATTAGCGCGCATTGGTTTGGGAAAGTGTCTCCATTGCGACATTAATATCGGCGCGGCCGTAACTATTTTCGATTGCTCACACAAGCCACGTGCCAATGTGGCTTGTAACATAATAATTAATCAGTGAAATGATAATACATTTACGTTCACCTTGAATACTGTTATGTAATGATCAGTCTATTGCAGTCCACTGCTGGACATAGGTGTCACCTGAGGGGTGATGCCCATAATCCCTATATGCATTCGAATTGGGGATCGCAGAGCACGGCTTTTCGCATCACCC
>DWTO01001535.1:0-15991 GCA_018244755.1 Jemadia pseudognetus
ACAAATGATTGACATAATTATTGATTGTCAAATATGATAATATAGAAAGAGAAAACGTAATCTCACGCCTGTAATCCTGTAGAGGTTGGCAGAGAAGCGTAGTACACTCGCACGTTTCACCAGTTACGTTTACGGCCACTATGTTTGGGGCAGAAATTATTCATTCTGTAACTAATTATGATTCTAAAATATAGAAAATGCATGTTTTTCTGTGACTTTCCTTTTTTCATTGACTGTTAGGCGGTACGAAGTTCGCGGGTCAGCTAGTATTACATAATCGAAATTTTTGTTCGTGATTGTGGCCGTTGTAAAATATCTCACAAAACCTTTAGCGTCATTAACTTGTAGACGTGTTGGATTTTTAATCTTCCTATTTCTGTGTTCATATTAATCGCATAAGGTTAATATTATGGTCTTGACAGAAAAATATTGTCGGTCGCTACACTTCGGATTATTGTAATAATGTTTGCACTTGTGGGAATATGAAAATATCACTCTTCTGGGAATCATGTAGGTTTTTTATGCTATTTTATGTTCTCTTTATGGTATGCAATAAAGTGTTCTTGTATTGCAAAAACATAACGTCACGCCTGTAACCTCCGAAGAAGAGTGTAGTGCCATCCCACGTTCCACCAGTTACGTTTACGTCCCACTATGGAATAGATGGTGAGTTTACCGCCATACACTAGGTACATATCCACACTCCGAGCCACCACTACAAAATCTATGTTAGAAAAATTCAGTAGTACCCGACCCGGGAATTGAACCCAGGACCTCTTTATCGGTAGCCGCCAGCATCCTACATGACCAAGGAGTGAGTCATTGTTCTTGTATTGTATTGTTATAGAGTACTAATAAGATTACATAGCTTGTAGCTTCTGTCTGTTAATGAAATCCGTTTTTGTCGTTTCATTTATATAGGTTATCATCTTTCACCGAAAAATCTTGTGCAGAAATTACCCATGTTTTATTCGGACCAGATAACTTACCAGTATCAAATTAATGTGGAAAGTTTATATGTAAGTTCTCCAGTTAATTGTCTCTGGTGACCCCACGCTGGCGCACGTCCTGTCAACAATAACTGAAGGTTATAAAAATTATCAACTTTACCAATTTGAGCACACCTTGTATTGAAGGTCGGAGAAGTTTCTAATTGTAAATAATTTGTACTGAAACTAAAGAATTAGCCAAACAAGACGCAGTTAAACATAATTCGAATCAAAAAGATGTCATTGAAAATATGTATATTGTAGTCTAATTCATTAATTGTAAATTTAATATTCTTGTATTAAAAAGTTTAATTAGCTGTTGTCAATGCGAAAAAAAATTTCGATTTAAAATAAATAGCTTCAAAAGAACAATTTGAAAAGTCTCAAATATAATGATATAACTTTGAAAGAAGCTTGGCACGGATCAGACGCTACACAATCAACGTGCAATGACGCAACGGTCGTTTCATATGTTAGGACATATATAATTTACATAATCTGTGCTGCGTCACATGTATTCAAACGTCTCGTTATCTTTGTAAGCTCTTCCACATTATCTAAATTAATAAGCACGTATTAATCCACTTCGTCATGACACAAAGTTCATCACAACCAAATATAATTATGCAAATTGAAATGTAATAATGGCAATTAATTAGACATTTAGAGTTTTGGGGCACTATCAATATTTTCTTACCAAATCAGTCTTGATTAACCTCATCAGGAACCCTTTTATCGTTCGACTATATGACAAAAGTCTTCCCTTTCCCAGAACGAAAGGAGGCCACGGTCATAAATTGTTCAAACACTTGATTTTTATTAAAGTTCATATCGCAGCTTTACTAAGATAGAAAATTTCAACATGAAGAGAAGGAAATTGTTAATCTCATTCAACACCTCATCTAGAAGTAACCATAATGACGATAAGATCAGAACGACGATGAAAAGATATAGTTTTAAAGGTCAATCGTCAGCTAACGAGTTGCATAAAGATGAGCAATTAGATAATCAATTCATTGAATGAAGAATAGATCAATCTGATTGTAAGTCTTCTATAGAATACATTGACGGCATGGAAATTTCCATAATTCTTGTTAAGAAGCTGTCTAACTTGTGATATGTAAGAGGTTATTCCAAAAATGACTTCACAGATACTATCGTAAACCAAAGTTATTGTATAAACAAGGCTATATTTAATTTATGTTTTAAGAGTATCTACTTTTTGATTAGGGGAACATCTTCAAGGTTATGTTATTTTAAAGATGGATTGTCTATTTATTGCACGCCTTATATCGCTGAAATTAGTAGTAATTTGATCGAAACATTCCGACATTCTTGTATTATCCTCTATTGTATTTAATTTGATTATTTAGTTTAAATTAAGAATATCATTAGAAACAAAAATATCGCGTGTAATTTACCCGTTCATAGTATGACATATCACTCAGTTGCGCAACGCATCATGTAGGTACGAGTGGAATTGTGCCAAGTGTTATAAATGTTTGATTTCGTGCCACGAACAATTTGATTTCTGACAATTTTACTATCCCCCGGATCGAGGTTTATCCCGCTTTTGTTATGAATTTTTATCGTCGTATTTGTATTTGCAGTAATAACTTTCAGTGGATACATATGTTTTTTTTACTTTTGTATTATTTTATGCATTGTATTTAATTTATGTTATACACCAAAGTGGTTAGGTTTTTAAATCAAAGATGAAACACTGGAAATTATAAAAAATACCTGTAACTCTTTTTGATAATTATTATGTTCATAATTGTTTAATGATTATTCTTAAATAATGCAATTATGGCGCGAGAATAAGCAAATATGTAATAGCTGGGTGTGCGTGTCAATATTATACCATTCTCACCTGGGCACAGTTCCTGTATTATAAATAAATGTACGGGTAATTAAATGGGTAGTACTAAGCCTACACGTGGGCAGGTATTTTCTGTACATGGTAACCTTATTGGTCAAAATTAGTTATCCCCAGGGCCGCTACGTTTTCATTTCGCGACGGAATCGCAGGTACCTCCTCAAGGGACTCTGACTCCATTTAGATTTCAATGGTTTGTCTTTCTAAGAAAGGACTTTCATGGTAATTTAATAAATTAGCTTATTTACTATAAAGGTATTTTTTAAAATACCAATACTTGATCGTCTGCTCTTTTAAATATTAACAATACAAATATTATTTCGTTGTGAAATCATTTACATAAAGCCAATTTGATGTAAACAAATTTTATTGAATGTGTAATCTTCCTTATCTAAATATTTGACATTGATCTTTTGACCTTTAGAACGTATCATAATGGAACTTTCCAAAAAATTCCTGTCCTATTTGTTTAGTTACAACTTTACGTAAATTGCTAACTAATATTAAGGCTAGCGAAGTTTTAAGCGGGAGATTGTGAATAATGGCCTTGAATTGGTTTAAAGAGCCAATTGAATAAGGACACTGGAGACATTTTGAAATAAAAAAATCAAAGACTTGTTACTTACTCTTGAGGTTTAATTTTTATGGCATTACAACATCTTTTAAGCCAAAAGCTTGGAATCCTCTCTACTACACTTGAAACCAATATCATTTAATTCGTCATATCATTTACGTAACACTACAAATTAAACTCTTTCAAGAGCATACCGCTCTATACACGGTCGTATCAATTGACGTTCGTTTATGTTCAACATGTTTGAATAATCTGCAAGGTTATTATATCATAGTAAAAAGACTGCATTCGTTAAGAAGTCCCGTTCTCAAGAGAAGTCAGTTCTCAAGAGTCGTCAACTTTTTGCATTCGCTGTCCAATGACGCCCGCACACAACACGCTGTAAATTTCACCTGTTTTCGTTTTTATCAATATAGAGCTTGCGAGTATATGGTAATGTATGAGCATTCAGGAAAGATATCCATACCAGCTTATAAGTCTATTTATTGAGTCTTCCATTCATTGATCTTAAAATTCTGGTACAGGGTTAATGTTCCCAAGGGTCGTTAAGTTTTCATGCGTTCAAATTTCTCACCCTCAGAGGACCGGAGGTTTCCGATAGGATTTTAATGCTCCGTTTACACTGCTTACTATATTTAGCAATTAATCTTGTGTTAACTTCCTTATTGTTCATTCCAGTTTTACTTTAATGAACTGTTGAATACACAAATATCTTTGAACATCACCACCCACGGCCAATTCACACCAAAATAGGCAGATTCTGCGTTATAGTAACCAAAGAGAATATAGTAAGATCCAAGAAAGGATCCCTATTTTGTCATATACATAGTTTTAAACGATAACTTAGTTCCAGTTTCACTGATAGAATAAAAGGGTTACATCCATGACCCATACGTAGATGATTTGCTCGACCCACACTCAAAACAGCTAACACTTGCGTCCGTTACGGAAATATTTTTCTTAGGTATCAATCACGATTACAACCTACCTTAGCAGTCAGGGTCGCATAGCAGGAGAACGTCTGGCGAGTATGGCAATATGTCAGAAACAATCCCAATAAAATCAAAGCTTTGTTATTCAATATATGTGATTGAGGCGTGTTATTTCGTATATCAATTTGGGATTACATAGGATCCAGTACAGTGACCTTTCGAAAAGTTTCAGGTTTCATCGAAAGCGCCCGAAGGTCCTTAAATTGTCCAAATTTGTTACGAGTAGATAGTTGCGGAAATCTCCTTTTAAATTTACAATGCTCTGTAAATAATTGTGAGATATTTCTAATTATAATACCTTTTATAAAATTATATGTAGGTACCTACTACACAGCAATGTTAAATGTTGCTGTTCGATATTGCATTTGTTAATATTTGCTATGAACATTTTATTATTATTGTGTCTAAAAGAAGCATATCACGTGTGTAAAAATAGATTTGGCACTTCGTCCTCTTTGCGTACTCTGTAAAGGCCCTGTCGTGATGATATAATAACAATGACAAACATAATAAACGACAATAATAGTATCATAATCTACGGTTTTTAAGTCCGCAGTTATATCTAACTTTCCGATGCAGACATAATTCCTAATCGGAATTTCATCCGAAACGCTGCCCGTTCCAAAGAACGCAATCCTCTTTCGATACCACGATACTTTCTACGGAAACGCGAACAAAAACCTCCAGTTATCTCGACAGGGACATCTAAATTTTACCGCCATTAAAATTTATTCGGTCATATCGCGGCACCATTACCATAAACAAACAACGCTTTCTTCGACTCGAAAGAAGTGGTCTATTTTGTACATTGTACGGTCTATTTTGTACATTGTACGGTCTATTTTGTACATTGTACGGACTATTTTGTACTTGACGTTCTACGCACTGATAATAGTAAAATGTATGTAAGCACTACCCGACCTGCGCCCCGCTTCACAAGTTCACATTACAAGGTAGATTTTCTTAGAAATTCCGAGAGGTTTTCGATGTAACATTTACAATGCCGAGAGACTTCGGGTATTAAATTCTCGACCGGATGAAATAATGTTCTCCGCTTGGATATTGGATATACTTTAACAATTCTATATATTCAGTTGAACTGAATTTGATATTATTAAAACTACTATTTTAGTCTTATATAATATTACAATGCTACGTCGAATTCGCGTTTAGATAATGGTCCAGTAATTAAGTTTATCTTTGAAAGAAATAAGAACTAAACATTAAAACAGGCTAGGCCTTTAAAACTGATGCTTTAACTAGCAAGAAATTTGTAACAGACTTCAGATCACCTGGGAATACAGAAATGTGAGGGCTAGGTGTGGTAAAAAATGTAGATCTATTATTAGTTAAAGCAAGGGATTTGACTTCAAAAATTTCCTTAATACCGTCTAACAACAATACATCATCGCGCACTTTAAATATATTACGCATCAAAAAATATACATCAAAAAGAACTCGCCCCCTTGGGTGCTCAGACTACTCCTGATCATGCAAACGAGTTGTACAAGATAAGAATATTTATCGACTATCTAGTTAGTACGTGGGCATCACTATCGGTCTCTGCTGATTTATAGTGACGTGCCGCGTGAGTTATCGATATCGATGGTCCGCTAGATTGCGTGACAGGTTTCGCGAGATTATACTGGATTGGTGTATACTATTTGCATCGAGGCTGTATGCAGCTGTAACGGTGATGCGTTTTTTTGTATTTCTCAATGTATGTATAAAAACAGTTGTAATTTATCTGAGAAATTGCCACTGGCCAAGAGTTTCATGTAATGTAAAATGGTTTATGCACTATCTGTTATTGTACCAATTTAAGTAGAAAAGATTGCTTAATAGTTGGAGGTAGTTGAAGGCAACGTGAATTGTAATCTTAGGTATAGAAAACTGCAGTCAGGTCACAAGATCTGATATGATGATTGTATCGATTCTAAATAATAATAGCCAAAAAATGTATTGTTGTCAATTACTATGATAATCTAAAGAAGGAGAAAAAGAAATTAAAAGCAAAAATCAAAATGAACTGTCATAAGCAATAAAGATCAGTGAACAAAGAAAATTCTTAATTACACGTACCAATAACATTAAAGTAACTACAATACAAGATTGAATTTACTTTGAGCATATACTTTACATTTAAGTGACTTTATAATTATTTATTTATTTATTTTTATGTAAGATATTGTAAATAACAGTAATCTTAAGAAAAATAGTAAAAGGTTATTTTTTGCCTTTTGGTTTTATTTGAAAAAACAAATAAACGTTAAAATTTATTAAGTGATACAATTATGTAAATTGTAATATTCTACGTCTATCATATTAAACTGAACACTGGCAGAGGACTGCAAGCGTACGCTAACACCAAGGCAGCATAAATTTATACACATATCGAAAATCGACATCTCTATAAACACACCGTGCATCGGTACGTAACTTAAGACAGTGGCGTAAAAACGTGCTTCGAATGTTCATCGACAAAATGCAAGCTCGATGTTTGCGAAAGAAACATGCTTCAAATAAAAGGACTGCGAACAGCAAACAGAAAAATTGGGTATAGACTTTCAGTAGATAAAATTTAGACCATCTTAGGTTGGAGCAAACAGCTGGAATTTTCAGTTTGTTTTTATTTAAAAAATGTACTCTGCAGTGCATACAGCTGTATCGCTGTTTTTTTGATTATTACATACATTCATACATATAGTCACGCCAATTCCCTACAAGGGTAGGTTGTGATTAAGGATTTCCACTTGCTACGATCCTTATCCTTATCCTTATTATCCTTATCCTTATCCTTCTTACCTTTCTCTTACATTTTTTAATGTCATACACGGTCGTCCGTGGAAGAAATTTTTGATCCAGCCTTCTATGATGTCTCCGGTTTCATCAGATCATAATGTTTGTATATACACTGATTATATTATTATATATGTACGCGAGCAATAATAATAATATTGTTGATCTTCATACTTTTGCTAACATTCTCGCGTTTATTGTTTTTAGGTCGCATTTAACCTTGCCCCGTTGATTTTAAAAGTCCGACCAAGGACACTTGTATCCGTCTGTTCCTCACAAAGCCTGTCTTAACTTCCAGCCACCTGACACGATTCTCTCAAGCACCATACATCCTACAAGACTTGAGCGTTATGGTGACCCCACTGTGTCATAGAATAAAAATATAATAGAAATGCTCTACGCTGAATTACTTCGATATCTCTTTGTACTTGAATTTAACGTTTTAAATTTTTCAATGTTATTTGGATTTTAGTAATTTCGGTTATCCAAAAATGTAAAATTAGCTTTATCTTAGCCTGGATGGAAACAAACATGAGCAAGAAAATAATTCAAAATATTGTTAACATATTTTTAATTTTCTATTTGCAAAAGACTCATAGAATCTTAAGCAGAGTATTTTAATTTTATATTTTACCAAGACACTAAAATACTAAATATTTGACCTGTAACTGAATTCTTACCTATTTCAATTTCATCACAATCGCCCAAGTATTTTCGAGGCTTTAGTAAGATGGCACGTGTGCAAATGCTTTCTATTATTCACACAATTTCCACAGATTGTACAGTTAAAGAACTGCCGGTACAAATAAACTCAATCCACATGCCGTGTCTACGTGATAAGAATTCTATGCACCGAATCTCCTGGTACAAATAGGCAATTCGCAAGGACCATTATATAAAAGAAAAATATTAGTATTTCCTTACAATAACACGGTACTTAACAATCGTGACACGATTCAAGCGAATACATCACAAAAAATAATTTCATACGAACGATTGAATAGATCAATAAAGGAGCGGGCGGGTGCGAGATGAAGGAAAAAGTAGATATAGTGAAGAGAGCAGGGTTGGTTGTGAGTGTAAGGGGATGTTTCAGGAACGGGAGCGCAGTGAAAATATGACATATTATAAAACTAAACATGAAATCCGATGAGTAGATTAAAAACTATACCAAGTGACATAGAATAGATAGTGAATATAGAATTTTCATTTTTTTGCATAACCGTGATTAAAAGAGCTCTAATTATAACTTTTGAAATATTAAATTAATGTATTTCATTAATTTAATATTTCAAAAGTGTTGTCAATTTCAAAATACTGTTAATTAAAATTTGAGCTCATTGCGTATTTTAAGAAAAATGTGTACAATTCAGAAAATGTTCCATTCAACTGGCAACCCTGCGATGCCAGTGAATATTTTCTGCCTGTTGGAAATGTTCAGTTATTTTGATTTCCAGTATCAGATCGAGTCCCCGGGGACTTACCTGCCCCGACGATTTTAATAAAATAATGTTTTCCCGACACCCCGATATTAAAGTAGCGGGCCCATCTCTGCGGATTCGCGGATCCTTTGGATTCGTAACATTGTTCCTATCGGTTGGAATTAAGATAATGGACGCTGCGCACCGTAACGACGACGGCTCCAATTCTTCCTCGATTTTTGAAAGCTTCACGAGTTAAATTGAAATCTACTTTGAAAGTAGACTTATTATTTTTATGCAAGCTTTAATGTATACTGCAGTTTATTCATACCACGGACATTATAAAAAAATATATTAAAAATCGCTAACAGTGAAATATGATTAACAGTAAAAAAAATTGCAGTGTTTAATTCAATTATATAAGTGCACGAAATTTGAAAAAGTAATTTCGATAATACTTGACATTACCACCTTAAGTTCTCAGTAGGTTATCTATCACTACTTATTGATGATCATGTGTGCTTTCATCTTACCGTACACTCATCGCAATATACATTTATACTCGTACGATTGCAACATCATCCAAGAGATATACCAAAATTTAAGCTCTTCCTCCGATCTTCAACCGCATACCCAGTTTGAGGACTATCGGCAAAATCCCCTTTGGGGAGCCTATATCCAGCTATACATTAAGGTAAACTGATGGTAAAATTCCGTACAGTTCTTCCTTTGTTTTATTTGATGTTTTATCCCAATTCACAAGCTTCGCGGCTGCAGCTCTCGCCATATAAAAAATACCCTGTAATAAAAACATAACGTGTTCGGATCCAACAGTCGCGTACAGTTTAATATCGGATGAAAACGTTATCGCTGCGCACAACGAAGCGAAATTCTCGGTAATATCTCCTGTTCCTTTTTCTCTTTCAGTCATCGAGCGCAATGGTAAAAAAATATATGTGCATTTTGAACGTTTAGTTTTGTCTGCGATGTAACGCAAACTTGTATACCAGAGGTATTTCGATCACGTTGCCCAGATCCATAATTATCATCACGCCTTTCTATCTCTATCTCGTCTCACTTAGACTTCAGGTCATAGTTGGTCACGCCGACCAAATCCAGATTGGCAGATTTTACACGCGTTAGGTAACATTATGGAGAACGGTGACGTGGGCAGGTTCCTCACTTCATGTTCCACAATGTCTCATTGAGGTTCATATATCAAAGTGAGAATTTGTTTCATTTTTGTGTGCACAGACGACGTATATACGGTTAAAATGAAGGTTATCTCCTATTATAATATACTTATCTGTCTTCACTAGATGATCCGTAAGGTTACCTAAGAATAGGTTGACTGATTTTCGTTCATCAAAAGACTAAGACAACGAACATTATGGTAGAAAACATGAATATTCAGAATATTTGTGTTCAGTATATCCGCAAAAATGAACGCATTCATTACAACGATTAAGTTCCTTAAAATTATTATTATCACGCAAATATATTTTCATAAATGAGACAATGATACAAAATGAACCCACGAATTGTCCCATTGAATTCAAATGTTTTGTACAATCTGATGTATTGAAGCAGATAACACAAAGCGGCGTAAATATCCTCGAACCCAATCTGTGGCGCGCCAGTGCTGCCGCTGTTACCGCGCTTGTCACAACCGTTTGACTGGCGTGGAATAAGTAACAATTGTGACCATGCGTGCCCACACTGCTGGCGAATATCCGGTGACATCCAAATGAAACGACAGCTGGATATATTTAATAAGAACGTTTTTTTTATCTTCAACCATGTGTTTCTAACCTTTAAGATTGTATCGTTTACTGCCTCGGTCGTGGCGCTTCAGAATGCAACTGCCGATCAATAGGTACTGGGTTGAAATCTCGAGTCGACACTTAACATTAGTTAAGATTGTATTTTCGAAAGAAAAGCCAGCGGTATTGAAATTATCTTTCTTATTCGAAAAAAAATTTTCGTGTAGAAAATTATGTGGATCACAGCATTTCGTAACTTGTTTAAGCCATCTAAGTTTATTTTTAGCTCACCGAAAATATTTGCAATTTTTCTGCCAATTTAAATACTGTCATATTCCCGCGCAACTGCTTGTATAAATCGTTTGCAGTCACCGTCCCTGAAAAATATATTGGCGGAACGTCACTTGGAGATATGCGATTGTCAAAATTTGCGCGCGCTCCCCCCGGAAGAATCACATCGTATCCTAGCGCCCAAACATTATTGTGACGCATCCTGCAACAGACAGCCAGGAATAAAGCAGACGGGTAATGCATAAAATTTTGAACGCAACCACATCCGCAATTCGTGAACGCGATTTTATTTACTTACTGTCATTTACAACGCCATGTTGGAATAACATCAACGTGGAATTCAATGTTAAAATTTAATGCTTTTCGTTCATTCATTCTCTTCTCTATTTACGTGAAGCTTGTCAGTAAGAGTGCTACTTACAACAAAAATTTCGATAATATTGAAAAATTTGCATAATTTATTGTTAATATGTAGTTAGTTAAGGTCAAACTGACCCAAGGTTTCACTGTCATCAGTGTTACAAGTTTCAAATGTCTATGTTACTAGTAAGTGCGGTAGATACAGGTAAAAAAATAATATTAATCAAACAAGGATAGTTGGTCAACTGAATTCACTGTATAATATTCAAGTTCTAGCCACATCGTTGTGTATGAAGGCAACATTATTATTTAATGGCATATTTGTGACCGCTGTGAAATGAAATAATGCACAGATGCGGAATTTTAGCGGTTTGAACTATACGAAATCATAATATATTGTATATCTATTGTTTCCCGGTATTGCGTGTTTGTTAATTATTGCTATCCTATTAAGTATTTCATTATTTTTACGTGCATTTATCTAATGATTAGTTTGTAAAACTTATTGCTCTTATGTTTTTAGAAAAACATTGACATTGTAAAGTGTTATTAATCTTATCAGGATATTTTAGAAATGGGAAAAACAAGGTTGTAGTAGTTAAGTCTATTTACAGAACATTATATCACGCCTGTAAACCGCGAACAGGTTGGCAGAGTTTTCACCAGTTTCACCTTCCACCAGTTTTTAGCTCCCACGTTTCACCAGTTATAATTACCTCCCAATATGGAACAAGTGGCGAGCCTATACTAACATATGTAATCAGATTAGTACAGTATTATAGTATATAAAATTTGAAACCTGTCTACATACCGTAAGATTTATATCCGTCACGAATTACTAGCTTGGGAATTACCTATTTTTATTAAAAGATTGACCTCACCTCAGCGAGGTGGCACATCGTAAAAATACTAATCTAGCCGCCATTGTGAGTGGTTCTATTATGAAAAATATAAATTCTTTTCACATTTCTCTGGTCGTTGTAAATAACGGTACACCTCGGCACGGGGTGCCCATAATTCACGGGGAGTGAGACGGGTCCGTACGTGTCCGCGCCTTTTTGCTCGTGTGGCCGTTCTAGTCGGTTCATGGTACGGTTCAGGTTTTAATGTTGCAGATGTGTTTAGTTTGGTGTGGATATTTCAAAGGGAAAATGTACGTTTTGTCCGTATAAAATAGACTTTTTTCAGGTTTTTATTATAAAGTTTCATTGTGTTTATACAGTACAACGTTTTAAATCTATTAACATAAATTTAACTAACCCAAAAAGCTATATAATATCTACCAATAAATCATGCTTAAATAATATTCGAAGTCTGACTTTGTTTTCCGTGTTTAAAATAAGAGTACTTTAGTATCTAACTTCTCTCTACCAAATTCTTTCGTGTTCTGGAGATAGCTTTTCGCCTCACAGCGGGGACATATTTCAGCGGGTGTCGGGACGTGTCTCTCTTTGTTTAAGCTAGCGTGGTCCCCCGAGTGAGGTCCGCGCTCGTGGTTTAGAGGTTTTAATGTCGGAGACGTGGCTCCATCCGTTCGAAACGCGTACGTGGATTGTACTGGTTTCACGTATAAAAGAATTTTCACAGAATATTTTTATAGAGAACATGTTTTTTGCTGCCCGTTATATTCCAACTTTGTTCGAAACTATACGTTTGTAACACTGTTTGCTGGTGTTTGAATTACGAACTCAAAGGTAACAACTTCGTGTATGCCCTATCCGATCACGCTTATCGACTTTTAATAAAGAATTTGGTTAAGTTAAACTTTCGTTTAACTATGAATATGTAATGTTTAAACTATATATGCAGTGCTAGTATAACAGTAATTAAATATACATTAATGTTATTTTCTGTTTATCATTAATCGAAATATTTTGTTTAATTATTTGATTTAATTAAACCAAGCTAACTGATGTCCGTTCCTATATATAGTGAAGGATCATTAATCAATGTTACCTCTTTTGAGAGTATTTTAAAGAATCCCATGTCGTTGCAAAATAACATCGCACAGCCATCCATAATGATAGTCATATGTTGGGTCAGTTCGAATACTTACAGTCCCAAAATTCCTGGTCCCAAAATATACAAAACTTGTGCTATACTTAATAGACAATTGATATATATTCATATATAACTTTTCCTTATTCGATTCTTAAGTAATGTTACGATCAGATTCCCCACGAATACTTGTGAACTTTTCACAAATATTCGCCCTGGATAGAAATAAAAGTTCGTATGTATTTGTGGCCGGTGTATGGCAATAGGCTTACCACCTATTCCGTAGTGGAACGTAAACGTAGGAGTTGAAACGAGCTAGTGTACTACACTCCTCTGTCTTCCTCTTCAGATATCATAGGGAAGATGTTACTTCTTTAGAATTAACACAAACCCAAAGTTAACAGTCAAAGCCACTATACACTTAATATACAATATTAAACACAACTCCAGTCAAACACGCACTAATAAAACCCCGCTCTTAACATCAATATCTCACACCGTTTCCCAAGCTTATTCATCTCCCGTGCAACAGTTATTATAATTATAATTACGTTTTACCGTTGCGTTGTCAACAGAACCATTAACCGGTGAGTGCGTCTAATTATTGCGTATGAAAAGCGCTGTCACGTACGAACAAACACAGCTGTATACAAAGAACAGTTTCTTCAATTGGGCTGTTCAACAATGGCTAAATGGGACCTAGCCGTAGCAGGCACTCCACTCCACATTTGACACACATTGTGAGCACATTTCTGATTTATTTCACGTCAACTCGAACAAACACACACACACACACCTTGAATGCGCGAGTGAAAAATGATGGCCCCTGGTACTAGTGGAACGACGTTGTGCTAAATTTTGGGCCGCGCTCGCAACAATGAGTTTAATACGTTGCTCTGTTTACGAGACAACGAACCAGGAAAAGCTTATAAATTATATAATATCAATGGTTCAAATATATATTTGTGTTATAGTACAAATGTGTTTTTAATTATTATTGAACCATTGTGCCAGATTCCTTAAGGGGTGTGCAGAAGGCACTAAATTCCTGTATACATCCTTAGAAACCATAGCGATGAAACAAAATACTTTTCCATAAACGTTAACGCCAAACGCTAATTTCAAAATGTATGAAAATGACATAAGCTGCAGCAAGAAATGGTTAATCGTGCTAATTCGCTTGTCATTTCCATACATTTTGAAGTTAGCGTTTGGCGTTAACGTTTACGGCAATGTATTTTGTCTAAGCCCCTAAGCACAGAGATACTTCTGCAATAATCGAACTCTTCATTCAGGCACTTCGGCCACGGAAACTTTTAAATCCTTCATCGGTTAGTGCTGACCTATTCGGTCAACATAAGGTGAGTCTGCGTCTGCTGCGTCCGTCTACAAATTACTTGATTATTATTATTATAGGAATATTAATTCAACCGATAACATTGAACCGAAGAACGGTGAGCCGTAATCGGTTTAACAATAACGACGCTTCGCTAACTCGCGACTAATTGCCGCCTACAAAGGGATATAATGACGAGACCCGTCTTACGGCGGTGGAGACGTCCTTTCTGCGGTGAAGTCTTACTATCTTTTGACCGATTTTATTTTTTGTTTTGACTGTAAAGTTATCGAAGTAGCGGTTACCGGCAATTAAAAATATAAACTAATTGCACAATAAGGAATAAAATGTGTTATATGCTAATTCGAATTAGAATATGTAAACTGTAATGCCCATGTACGATCTGGTCTCCATAACATGATTATTTAAACTCGATTATTTCTTTACACAAATTAGGATATACGTTTCAAGTCCACAATAACAAGTAATTATTATTATTACATATTGTCATGGCCAGTTTTTACGGGGTAGGAAAAGATCACCAAGAGCCAAGTACATATCTGTCTTATAGACTTATCTCGCTTCGTCTATATTGACCTTTCTCTAATAATAATTATAATGTCAATTTCAAGCTACAATATATAATGGATAAGTGAGTTGAATTAGTCAAATATTTAGGAGCTAAGCTAAGGAGCGAGTTCGCGCAAGGCGCGCGGTAAGCCATAATATATTGAGCAATAATAGAGGGGATACGCTCCGGCGACTAATTGCCGCGCACAAAGGAACGCAGCGCCGGTACCCAGCTAATGGCGTCGAAGACATCCTTTTAGCTCTGAAGCTCTAAGGTATGTTGTGAAATCCTTTACAATACCTTTAAGAAGAAATTCCGCGGTATAAACCAAAATGAAACACTTTTAAAGACTTTTCTATTACGCTGCTAGAACTAATGACAGCAAATTCAGCTAAAAAATCTTATTTTAGTAGATATTTGTCATTAAATTGCTTGCCTATAGTATGTATGATTATATGTGTGTATATGCTATGTATGAACGTGCATATGTGCGTAGAATCAAAACAATAATAATGTATTGTTAACTATTCATGGTTAAGTAGCTTTAATGGGCTAATTAGTATAATAGAGGTTCTGTAACGCCTTGTGACAGAAGCGTAGACACTAGCGCCGAAATACGTCTAACGAGACAGATTACAATTATATATTTATCTAGGTCCTGCTGCATCAAGTAATTTTAATCACCAATATTGAGAGATTGTACCAAAGTATCTATTAAGATTTTCGACTTAGACAACTGTTTAAAAGAAATGTTTAATTATAACAAGAGGGTATGATAACGGGCTTTATTAAGTTTAAGAAGTATAGTTAGGATATCTTGGAACTTGGCCTCAACTATTCAGACATTTTGAAAGCTGAACTACTAAGCGAGCCGACCGTAGTAAGTTACCTACCATAATGTATTCAGCGATAATCGAAGGGGTATTGGAATTACTTGTACTTAGTGGTCGCCCAGTGGTCGAAATTCGACCATAATAAATATAAATAAAACTTTTAAATAATACTTTTCTGTTTGACA